>JARQZK010005471.1:0-17377 GCA_030704885.1 Cynegetis impunctata | reverse complement strand
AAATTTTGCTACTAAATTTTTAGGCACATAAGTTATTAGGAAGTTATTTTTATTCTTCATTAATGAGTTTGCGTGGGCTATATTTGAATGGCACCAGATACTTTATTCGTTTTCTTCCCCAAGAAGCTTGTCGATAAGAGTTTCATTGTAAACCGTTAAAATTGATGGCCTAATAATTCAATTGTATTAACTTCAGTTTGAAAATAGTTTGCCGATAATGGAATCGTTGAACCAACCTATGTCCATGAACGAATGTGAAATGCCACTGAGTTTTCATTTTTAATGTGTTGACGTTACTGTGCGCTGTGAAATTAAAGTATCTGTGATACGCATTGGTTTTCTGATAAATGTTGACGTAAGGAAGAATTCATTAATGTCCTAGCAATCTGCAATGTCTAAGAAATTCAAACGGCTACCGTTTCTCGTTTTGTACTTCTTTTCGTAAAATTGAATTTGCGCAGTTCGCCAGAAAGTATTTATATATTTAAGGGAAATATCTAACTGCCTATCTGTACCGGTCCAAATACAAAAAATATCCATTCTCCATAATTAAAGACGTTTAAACCTAACGTCTTCATTTATGGGTCTATTACACAAATTTTTCAAAATACGCCCCTAGCATTTTTTCTGCAACTAAATAAATGGTATTTGATAATCTAGTTGCGTCAAAATCCCTTTAAAAAGTTTTTGCAAGGTACTGATAAAAAAACTGTGAAAAAATTTGATGGAAAAAATCTTCATTATTTCGTTTTAGTATTCAAATCTTTGCTTCATTTATTATCCTCTATATCTTTCACCTTCTCATTGAATCTTCATAATTTTTCAAAAGATTCATTACTCTGCAAAAGATCAAAAACCATTGTAGTTAACGGTAATTATGTATTTCTGGCCGAATTTATGGACAACAATTATTGAAAGTTTTTGACAACTCTTCTAGAGCAAAATTTTTCCCAGGGGGAAGTCGCGCGGCTGTGGCTCATCCTTACGTTTAATACGTTTTTACATTCAGTTTAGAAAACATTCAACTAACATATCATATATATATATAATATATATATATATATATATAATATATATATATATATAATATATATAATATATTATATATAATTATCATATATATTACTATACCTATTCAGGGCGGCTATGCGAAAGCGGCTAGAGGAGGCTTAGCGGCGCCCATCCATAAAATTACGTCACACGTTGAGGGGGAGGGAGGGCGGTCGCGAAAAAGAGTGGACCATTGTTTGGACAACGGGCGTGGCGAGCGCGTCCGGAATTTTCGTGACGTTCACATTTCAAAAAATCTACCTATAATCCAAGTGTTCAAAAACACGGCAAAAAAACCTTTTTTAACTATTACTTCACGAAAACCTCAAAAACATATACAACTATATCTGTGTAAATATAAGATACCAATTGTTTTATCGACCACTCGCTCTACTGTCTACTAGTGTTACGCGCCGACCGCTAATTTGTGATTTTCACCTTACGAAACAAGTTTAAAATGAACAAAAAAAGAGATTTAGGTAATCTTTACCGTAAACTACATGAAACATATAGTCAAGCTTATGCTGATTAAAAAAAAACCAAATTGTACGAGAAGTTTATAACAACCCAAACGAGAACGGAGTGGCTGCTATGCCAGTTATAAAAGGAGTGAGTTCAATGTCCATGGACTCAAGATTATTAAGTTTGTATCTTTAATTAATACACAGAAAATAATAATGAGCCTGATATCAATCACTGCCAATGATTGACCGCATATTCATTATCATAACGTATTTTTCATTAGGACAATGTCCAAAATTTATTGATAATAATGAATTGCTGTGATTGATCAATCAACGATTTTGTTGTTATAATGAAATCTAGGTCATTATGATAATGTAATTAAATCATGAATCTAATGAAAATAGTCATCATCATAATGTTATTTACATCAGAGCAATGTGAAAAATACATCAAGTTAATGACCACATAGTGATTAATACTATTGTACGTAATCATGCACGACACATTGTCATAATCCCTCTTTTAATAAAGCTATGTTCAATAGGCATAACATTAATGATGAAAAAATTAACCTATGTTTAGTTCATCATAGCAATGCACTGCATTCATCACCTAATGTATTACAGTCATTCGGTCAATGTCCGAGAGCATTGGGCACAATGCTTAAAGAATCAATCGATTGATGAATTTCTGGCTGCACCCCCACCGTCTCAACGTAAATATGCCAAATTTCCGCCTAATTCGCTATACGAGTATCTATCTAACCGCTAACAGCCAAACTGGTGAAGTGTTTATTTGTGATAAAGTAAATTTTTGTGTAGGAAGCAGTTTCTTTAGAAGGTGGTAAGCTCAGTCAAGTAACTGTATTTTTTATCTTGTATAGTTTTTTATAACATTTTGAATAAAAGTCTACGGAAAAATATTTTTTTGCCAGAATACAATCTCAAAAAAATAAGTAGTTACACTGAACACGTGTTGAAAGAGACGAAGAATGAAAAACCATGGCGTGCTTTCGAGCACCTTATAGTGAAAATATATAAATATATTGCATCTTGAACAATTTTTATATTATTTCGCGAAACTCTATGAATTTGCTATAAGAAATAGATATGCTCAATGATGGAACTTAGCTCATACATTGTTTTGCTAAAATACCCTGTAAATCAGTAAATTACTGAAAAGAAAATTGTTTATTACAAAAAATCTACTATTCACTAAAATTTGACGGTCTACACTATTTCAACATCAGTCTTGAAAATAATCATTTATTGCAGGTTGTGACGCCATACTTGTAAGTGTGATCTGGATCTGAAGTAGACCCCGAAAATATTCCAAGCCCCCTTCATATTAATTCAGTAGATTTACTTTTCCTCAATACAAAATTCATGGTCGCGACAACTATCTGTATTATAACAAACCCAGAGCGCCCTCCACCAAGATATTGGAAACCAACAATTCACCGCTGAGATCGAAAATGCAGAAACCCGTCGCTAGAATACAAACTTTCTGACATAAGATGTCCTACTTTGCAACTGTGCGTAGGTATGTCTTTTTTAAAATTATTGAAGAATTTTCCTTGTTCATCTTATGTAATATATTAAATTGTCCATGGTCAACAGTATATTTTTCATGATTTTAATTTTATCTTGTATAATTTCATGTATTACCTATTACATCAATAGGTAATAATATAGCTATAGTTGCAACTAACTATATAACTTTACTTCTAGATCGATATGGGACTCAACCATGAAGAACGAAAATGATAATTTTTTCCCAAAAACTGTGAAAAATTATTGCATTTCTGTTCAATGGCAATGTCAAAGACAAGGAGATTGAGTATTTACTAGGCCCATTGGAAATCGAAAATATCGAGGAAAGTAAGTATCTGCTTGTGTAGATTGTGTATTTCAGTGAATGGTGTTCATTCACCCGTGATGCTAATGTAGTAGTTCAAAAAAGCTTGATATTATTATTCTATGTTCAGGGTTGAAAGAGAACACTTTTTCATTTGTTATGAAATCAAATGACAGCTTGAGAATAATTTGATACATATTCGTGAACATCATTTAAAGTTCATAACATACTCATTTCATTTAAAAAGTAGAGTCCCAATGAAAAAGAAAATCATTTTTCTAAAATCTGGAATTCACCTTTTTCATTTTTGACCATAATATATTTTTATTCTAGATGGCGAGATGATGAAGCAGCCACCAACAAAGTTGTAAAGAACGATATTACTGGAAAAATGCATACCAAAAAATTTTCACTTACAGCACTCATTTTTAATATGTTGCAAAAACACCACAAGAAGATTGAAAGAATGGATATACATTTTGAATTCGCAGGAAAAACTTCAATTTCAATCTTTTGTGTTCGCAAATTGGCGACAGATATAACAAAAATCAAGGAGAGTTATATACATACTTCGATGGAATTAGATATAAGTTTTTCAATGTTATAAGAGCTCGTTAATAGTTGTTTAAATATTATTTATGTTTCCAATTTAAGTTTTTCTCCAGACAGTATTATGTTTCTGTCGTTTATTGAATACTTTTTTTAAACCTCGCGCTAATCCAAGAATTGTATACAGTAAAACACATATCTTATGTCAATATTGAAAAATAAATTGTATTATTTCCAATTCAATGAATCTTTTGTGTCTGTTTGTAGTTATCTTTGCAACGTACTCGTTCGACAGTGCCATCATAATTGCTTGGAGCTATTAGCAATAATATATAGACTTTTTTCCCTATGGCAATTATAAACCTGTCAACTATATACATATATATATATATATATATATATATATATATATATTATATATATATATATATATATATATATAACTATATATATATATATATATATTTATATATATATATATATATATATAATCATATAATATATATATATATATATATACATTATACTAATATTATATTTATATTAATATATAAGTCTAGTCTATTTATTTATGAAAACAAAAGGTGCAACCAGTAGGCTCAGATTGATTATTTTTACATTATATTAACGTCTTCGAACATTGAACGATGTTCGAAGTCATTGTGCGCATGGCTTAGAATCAATGTATCGCTGATTGAGTCAATGTCCTGGATCCTTAATTCAATGACTGCAGGTGATCGGTTGATGTACAGAAAAACATTAAATATCATGCTGGATGTTGATTGACTGATACACTATGGTCATTAGTAGAATGTACTTTGTTTTGAAATCCAGGTTATGAAATTAATGCCTCTCGGGGATTGATATAATCACTTGAACATCAAGCAATCAATAATAATACATTGCATCAATGAACTTGAGCATCGGTTGAAAATTGATGTCCGAATACATTATCTCAATGGTTTTATTCATTATATTCACGTACGTTTTTCGTTCTGTGTATAATATAATTCTATTAATATTTTTTGTTTTGTTAATTTCTTTAATTAACATAGTAAATCGTTTTTTGTTCTAATTTCTTTAATTAATATAATTAATCGTTTTTGTTTTGTTAATTGTTTGATCCGATGTTAATTTTATTGAAAGATAATTTAAATGGAAATAAAACTGATTTCGGAACCGCTGTTTCCATTCAATAATTTCTAAATGTAAATTTGCAGAATATGTGACGTCACCCTAGGGAGGGGGGTAGTCCCACAAATGTTACTAGCTGTGACGGGAGGGGGGGATGGTCAAAAAATCTTGAAAATCGTGTGACGTAATTTATGGATGACCCCTTAGCCGCCTACTCAATATTCTGTGTATCACTACTATACTATATTAAATAGTCAGCATTCAGCATATTCATATTAATCAAAATCATATTATTTTATTCACCTACCTTTCTTTCAACCTACATTATATAATATAATTTATTAATTACGATAGAAGGTATTTACATTTACTGCTTACTGCATTCCATTCATTTCAAGATTTCATTTCAACAGTGGCAACGCTGCAGAGGCTTAAAAAGGTATATTTTCAACGTTCATTATGCCAATTATGCCATGCCACAGTAAAGCAAACAACGGTGCGAATACTGCGAATGAATACTTTATTGCAATAGAAAAGGAAAACACATGTAATTGGCAACCCCGATCGAACCTAGCTGCTCGGTTCAAAGCATACGATATTCGACCTTATTTATTCTATTACAGTGCACGTAGCAAGCACGTGAGACTGAAGCGTGATCAGTTTGTTTTGAATTTTATGCCATTGCGGTGATTTTTAATTTATTTTGCTCGCGTATTGTTTTTATAACGAATTCGATTACTGAAGTTAATTTTAAAAATTTCAATGGTGACTTAGTGGAATATTTGTTATCCCATAACTTCAGTGCACTAAGTTAAGACGATAAAGCTTTAATAAAATCATTGCGACCTACCCAGTAATTAAACAATTTGGTGCATCGAAACAAACAACAGAATCGCGATTTTAATATCAGAAATTATGGGAAACATCCTTGGCTAACCGGTCACAGGTAAAAAATAAATTTTTTTGTTGGCAGTGTTTACTTTTTACTAGGGAAAATGTCTCTGTTTGGGGCCGCTTAGGATTTGACGATTTAAAAAATTTATCACGTTCTCTGGAAAGGCACGAAAAATCCCAGGAACATGTCGCGTTGCGGATCAAATTTAATTGCTTGGAAAACAAAACATAATTAATGTTATTGAAACTTACTGGGCACAAATTGATTAATTCCTCGAATAGGTAACAAATTCGTTAAGTAGGTAGGTAGGTACCTATTTTGTGAAAGAAAAAAATATTTGATGAATAGATGAATTGATTAATCGGCTGAGAAGAGTTTTTGTGAATATTGTAAATAGGAGTTGTAGTTCTCAAGGTAGACACTCGAAAGTGAAAACAATTTTTTCCCAAAGAAATTAATATTTTAGGGTGCTTGTTTTACTTTGATTTTCTTTGAACTATAAGGCGGTTGACCTTGAAATCCTAAAAATTTTCGCCTATGGTGTATTTTTTAACACCTCTTGTAGCCTCCTTAAACAAACACCTCACGAGCCGCCACTGATACCTATATATATATATATATATATATATATATATATATATATATATATATATATATATATATATTAATAATGAAAGTAAAGAAATATATATATATATATATATATTTCTTTACTTTCATTATTAATATCTTTTTTCAATAGAGGTAAAGTAATAATTTACCTCCAACTAAGATATTGTTTAAATGTGTGCAATTATAAATGTGTTCAACATAAATGGGGGCATTCCAAGATGCTCCGTTGTGGACAGAAACACCGTATTCCTGGCGAACAGACATTTGCCTAAAGTATTATCTCATAATTCCGGAGCTGTGTTTAACTTACATACCGGACTCGCCTTTTGATATATAGAGGGAGGCACACTTCTAATGTGTACTTAAGTTATTTAGTGGCAGATGGGGCTCCGGGCGTTGCAATTCGACCAACGCGTAGCTTTCCGGGACAGATTTACGAGCAACAACTTTCAGCCTCAGTCATATCATATAGCCATTAGTGATACGATTTACTTGAGACTTTTCAGCAGTTTTCAAAGCCAGAAGTGATTTGTTTGATAAATAGACTGTAGAATTTTCTCAGTTTTTACTTTTCACTCTGACGCCCCCGATGAAGTTTACTCTCATGTTTCATGTTATCCGTGAAAATGAATCACTTGTTTTGACAAACAATTCATTTTCAGCTGATTAGTTTTTGAATTTTAATCCTGATATCTCGTTATGAATGAAGCAGAGACTGCAATTATTTTTTGTGATCGTTCAGTGAATTATGAAAAGATGTTAGAAATAAGAAAAAATGTATTTATCATCGATTGAGGCCTATTGAATTTGAAGTGGAGTATATTCAGAAGTACGCCAATGGAACATATTACAATGACGTTTATGCACTCATAAATTCGAATCAAAATAGAAATACTTTACTATATTTTTTGGACTCATAGCGAAACAATACAAAAGTAAAAACAAATGTTATTTTATTCATTCAATTGATTTACATCCCAGTTTTTTCTTCGAATTTGAAAATTTTTCAAAAACTTCTAATATTTATTTCCTTGAACATTCTAGTTCAAAATATTATGCACATTTCAAAATAAAAAATCTTCAAGTGATGCGGTTACCAACGAACACTATTTAATTTTAATTGTACCTATACAGGCCCGTATCCAGAAATTCGTTTCGGGGGGGGCTCAAAGACGAAAATCACTCAAAAATGTGGACTTATTTGAATAAATTCAGGGTAAGGCGAATCACACATCAATCTCAAATCAGTACGTGACGTTTAATCTATTATTGTTTATTGTGAAAGAAAAAGATGCAGTACAAGGTGTACAATAAACAGCTACTTTGATGTTTTAAAGAAAAAAGTTTTCAAATTTCGGGATTTCGGGGGGGGCTCCCCGGGCACCTCCCCTGGATACGTGCCTGTACCTATAGATTATATATATATATATATATATATATATATATATATATATATAGATATTTATATATAATAATTTAAGTCAAAGAGAGTTACCAAAGCACAGCTTGTACTTTATACTGCCTATGGAATATTGTCAACTTACTTCATTATTTTAGATTGACATAAAATATAATTTCTATATATAAATATATGCATACATACCAGACATTATATAAAAAATTAATAATTATTAACTGATTGATTGATAATCAAATAGGTAGATATATATATATATATATATATATATATATATATATATATATTATATTATATATATATGTCACCGGAGAATAACAAGAACCGCAAGTTTATAAATTTCCTAGGAAATTTATAAACCTTCGTAGGATTGTAAACGAGAGATAAATTGTATTATTTACGCCCACATTCTTCGCAAATTGATAAAACTTACCGAACTCACGCGTAAAATAATAAGTAAGCAATAACCAGACGCGATGTGCGCTCTGTTTGGTCGAATAAGTCACGTGTTCCTTTTCCTTCCTCTCACCGCCATTGATCGCCACAGAACATAAACAAATCAGTTGCTCGTGTGTTTTTGTAAAGTTTCTAATATTGTAACTGTGTTGGAACTGTGAAAATAGTTTCATTTTACTAATGTTATTAAACACGGCCTAGAAGCTGCGGACCGCCAAAATGGTGAAGATAATGCGGTAAATGCTAGAAAATTTGTTGACGAAGTAAAATTTACCACAGAGCTACGAAAGTTTTATAGTGGCCATAACCAAAATAGTAAAAAATCGGAATGTATAGAGGAAAAAATTAAAAATGTTTTAAGATTGCTTTTTCTTTTTTAATAAACCTCTTTAATATCGTAGAACACGATTTCTGTTGTTTTATGTTGGTAGAGTGAAGTAGGGGTCATTAGCATATTATGTAAAAAAAGTAACCCTGTATTATAGGTACCTACCTAGGTTTAAAGTAAAAATACTGTTAGGTAGGTAATCGAAACTGATAAATTTATAGTTTGGCTAGTCTGATTATAGCTAAGTCTATGGACAGAAGCTTTGATACTTTCAACATCGACCAATCAGAGAGCAGTGTGTTATTTGCCGTATTTTAAAGAAGTGTAAAATTAAAAGCTCTTCTGTGATTGGTCGAACCGTTTAGAATCTTACGAATGGATATCCGTTAGTTTATGAACTTACCACAAGACGTTGCAAATTGATAAATTTCCGAAAATGTGGGCGGTAAAATAATACAATTCATCTCTCGTTTAGAATCCTACGAAGATTTATAAATTTCCTAGGAAATTTACAAACTTTGCGAATCTCGTTATCTTCCGGGTGACATTATATATATATATATATATATATATATATATATATATATATATATATATATATATATATATATATTATATATATATATATATAATTATATATATATATATATACATATATATATATATATATTATATATATATATATTTACATATATATATATTAAATATATATATATATATATATATATATATATATTATTATATATATATATATATATATATATATATATATATATATATATATATATATATAATATATGTATATGTAGATTTTCTAAATGCCACAATATGCCTCCAGTGATAAAAGTAGGATTCATTTTTATGATTTCATTTGTAATGAATATTTAATATTTATATAGGAAATCTATATATACTGCTAGTTTTTAAATAATTTCTAAAATTAATTATCTAAGAATTAACAATAACTATCCGCGGCTAACGAAAACTTTTCAATAATTTGTGGGTGTTTCAATTAATTAAAACAAAGACTATTACGTGTGGTAGAGGAATCTCAATTGAAATTTTCTGATAAAACAATTTATTCTTGAAAATATTCAATGATGAACGAAATTGTGAATGATATAGTCTAGTGGAATCAAATGAATAAATTAACCATCACTCTTAATTCACTCAAATTTAGATTTTGGCAGGTGGTTAGTAATTCTATCAATAGTTTAGTTATTGTTATTGTAATTATTCTAATTAATTTCAAGTTCATTTATTATTCCATTTTGCTATTAAGATTAGGAGATCTTAGGTCACGATTCTGTCAACTACTTCACTGAAATTTTAGAATTTCTATAAATTAAAGTTGAACAAACTTGTCGCACGCATTTACATCGATTTGCTTATCGTAAGCATATTCAGAAAGAATCCGGATAGTGAAAAAATTACAAGAAAAACCAGTTAAGTAATCATTAAAGCACACTGATGAGTTCATGTAATTATAAACATTTAGAAAAATTATTAATTGAAATGGAGGGGATACATTCAAATTGTCATATACCTATTATAATCGATACGTGAAATTATATCTATTTAAATTTTATTGTCTACATATTTTTTGATATTTTTTTTGTGGATGAAGAACATCTGAAAAAAAACTTTATATTTGAATTCCAAAATCAAAAAATCGCAGATTTTTTGAGAGAGAAAAAACTCAGAGGCGAATGTTGAATTATAATAAACCAGATGAAAATGAGATACATTTCACTAAACACCTATGAATTAATGAAAAGTGGTTATCAATGGTTATGTGAAAAAATATCTTTATAATAATGTGTACTTAATTCATCCAAAAAAAAATTTGAGACTCCTATAGTCAACAAATATTGAAAAAACGAAACTTATTTTCAAAGCTGAATTTCTTATTAAAACCGAAGCACCAATAAATAATTTCTGTTATCCATACTGTATATTTTATAATTATTAGTGAAGCTAAAAAAAATATTCCATGTTGCATTTTATTCATGTTAAATTCTCCAAATGAATTTCGAACAGAATCGGCAACATTGTTAATCGGTATAAAGTTGGAGAACAGGAACGTTACCGGCATTTTCTGTGAGTTCATATCGAGTCATGCCAATCTCTCCATTGCAGCGGGTGGATTTTTAAGCCAAGAGCGATTTATTGCATACTTTTAAGCCTCTGGCGGCTGTAAATTTGAAGTCTCCTTTTTGCGGCGTCACACGGTGATGCATGGACGGTCCGTGAGCTAATGGCGCACCCCTCCTTCCTTTGCGTTCATCCCTGACCATACGTGGCTAACTTTAATTTTGAAGAGGATGCCAAAACAAAAGCCAACATTGAAAATTACTTTTTTATTTAATTACTCTTAATGAATTGATTTTCTAATTGAAATAAAGTTTTAGAAGAGTAGCTCAACTTCTATTTTCAGAACATAGATTTCACCTTGGAAAAACGTGGAAAATCCAGCGGTAGTATAACTTTATAATTCTTGGGAAAAGCGGATGCTGATACAATTTTCAAGCGCCTCGAAACGTTTAGAACAAGTGGCAGTTTATGAGGGATTTTAACCGCTACAAGTCAAACCAAGAACACTTCTGAGTGTAGAACGTTCCATTGGTTTCCAGTTCAACTCAAAAACACCTTTTGATAGATCGATATTCTGGCAGTTACAGAAAATTAGTGTATATTATATATCTGCATACCTTGTATGATGAGTTAAGTGAGCTCCTAGTAAGAATTTCTTCGGTAAGAATATCTGAAATAGTATATTGTTCAACGAGTGACAAAAGTAAGGTGTTTTCAAGAGAAAGAAAAATATTCTCGAGCTTAAAAAATACTTTTTTTTTTCTACGAATACGTCTACTACATTGAATCTGGTAACTTCGCTCAGAACATATTTATTAGAATATAGAAAACGTTTTAGAATTTCACTTTTGAAACCATCAGTTTTTCGTTTCTGGAAAGATGGTAATATGCAGAGGCGTAGATAGGTTTGTGTCTTAGGGGAAGGAGTCGGGGTACTGCGCCGCAGAGAGAGAGAAAATCTCCTGGGGGACAATTTCTGGTGGGTAAATAAAATAACGCAGGCGAATTTTTTGCGGTATTATTTTGGTACCTTTTATTTTGCCAACAAATTATTTTTTCCATTCGTTTACGTTAGTTACTTACTAATCCAAACTAAGTCAACTACCTGGTGAACTTAAAAAAATAAATGCAAGAATCATTTACTTTTGATCTTAATCATTTTATAAGAAGCATCACAACCAAAACATTTCACAGATTATAATCTAATTTTAAAAAAATAACAAATTTTATCTACAAAAACATAAAACAAACCGTTTTTCCGCAAACGTCAAAAAATGACGACTTTTTCGACCTCAGTTCTCAATGTTGAAGTTTGATTTCACAGACGTCCTTTTGTTTTTACTTTTTTGTCCGGCCGTGAGCGTACAAAAAAGTACATTTATCTACTCCTATTGAATAATATATTCATTATTCAACTTCGTTTTAGCAATTAATAGTATCTATTACCAAATAGCGTGAGTAATAATAACTCACTGCTAAAACTCACTATATAGTCTACTAAGATCCCAAATAAGATTAACTGTCACTCATCTGCTAATAATGTCA
Source organism: Cynegetis impunctata (assembly GCA_030704885.1). NCBI lineage: Eukaryota > Metazoa > Arthropoda > Insecta > Coleoptera > Coccinellidae > Cynegetis > Cynegetis impunctata. Next base: position 4,975 of record JARQZK010005471.1, on the reverse strand, counting down.
CACTTGAATAATTCTGACGTTTTCAAATTAAGTTAATACTACCTAATTATTGTGAATTTGTATTTGTATCTTAGTATTTATTGTTATAGTCGTAGATAAGGTATAGTATTCAACTTGCGGTAATGGTCATAACTCACTTGATGAATTACAGCACTCGCTTGCAGCTCGTGCTGCAAACTGCGTGAGTTATGACCTACATTACCGCTCGTTGAATAATATACTATTTTTTGTACTCTGACGTCAATATCAAGAACGTCGGGCAGCGTACAGTTGGGTTCCGAATCCGACATAATGTAATCTGTGAGACAAATTTTATATATTTTAATACAAGTCATTTCTTAATACTCGGGTGCTCACCAAAAACGCACAGTCCTATAATAATGCGTAGATAAGTAACTTTAAATGTTTCTGACAACTTTTTTGTTGAATTGTCAAATTTGTGTTGCCTTGACACCTACAGAACCAGTGAGCAAAGCAATCTAGTTTTTCGTTTTTTTACATCTAATCCTTTTTAAAAATATCATCTGGATTCTATCGTTTGAACACCGTTTGCGGAAAAAATCGCATGTTTTATTCGGAGAAAAGCACTTTTTGTGGCTCGACCTCACTGCGTTCAGCCGACAATTTTAGTCTCGCCACAAAATGCATCACTTTTACTCCTTATAAAACAATAAACTATTTTCTATGAAATATTATAGGTAAAAGTTAATTAAGAAATATTCCGTTTATCAGCCAATTTAACTAGTAGACTAGATAATATACATATAGTAATGCCACAAACATAATAGTTATTCTATATCTAAAAACGAAGGACACCCCACTGGGAGCACTAGGGATGATAAAATCCCTCGGCGCATGTGCATGTCGTCAATATTTTTTGAATGTACCTATTATATAAATTAAATAACAATGAAAGTCGATTTTACGAATGAAATGAAGGAAAATTGCAATAAATGTATTAATAAGTCGATATTACGAATAAAATCCGTGAAAATTTAGCAAAAAAATTCATTGTTTGACTGTCGAATTTGAATATCCTATCCCGGCACGTTTTGCTGCAAATTATGAATCAAATTGATAAGATATCTCTATGGATGGGAAGCAGACACAGGCGCAGAATCAAGCTTAAGCTATCAACGTCGCTTGGTTACCGTGGCACACAGAGCCACCAGAGCACACAGAGAGAGATGTTTTGTAGGACTTACATATACATATAGACCTTGGCGCATGCGCATGTCGTAATGCCTACCTAAAAAACGCTATAATTTTTTATTCCTCGTTGGGAAAAAATTGGGAACAAAACTTCTCTGATGAAATCATATATATTTTATGGATATCCGTTGGAATTTTTAAAATCGGACCAGATCCCAACTTTTTGTAGTGGGAATTTAGCTTCACCTCGGGATAAAAACGCTATATTTTTTTATTCTTCGCTGGGAAAAAGTGGTAATTCAAATTCCCTAATGAAATTTTATGTGTTTTATCGATATCCGTTGGAATTTTTAAAATCGGGCCAGTTACCTACTTTTTGTCGTGAGACTATAACCCCTTTAGCTTCGCCTCGGGGTAAAAATGAACAGCTGTTAGCGTAACCTGTAAACATATTATATAATCAATATTTATTTCAATATATTTGTGTATATTTAATAGAGTTACACCAACTAATCTTTCCTGGCCCATCGTGAACCTTAACCACTATTTAAGCCTCTTAAGTGTGAATTGCACCCGGTTATTTTTAAATTAGAGCAGTTGCCATACATAGACCATAAGGTAGATGCCTTCAAACTTTCCAATAGTTTTCAAAATATCCAAGCAATAGGTACCGTTTCCGAAAATTAATTTGCATGATTATCAGTCTTCAATTTCATGAATTTTGTGTAAATTTCTTCATATCAGGTTTTCTCAGTTTGATTTACTATTTCTGGAGGAGTATTGGGACAATCCAAATAAATTTCCGAATCAGAAATCATTATTCAGATACAAGGAAATAAGAACAACACAAACTATGTTATATATAACAGTGACGCGATGAAGTGAAGGAGTATGTAGTCTCTAGTGACGAAAGTTATGATGGTATGTTTCCTCACTCGACGGATATCAAACTCCCGCTTGGGTTTTTTCGTGACGAATAATGAATTCGAAAATAAAGTTTTGAAAAACTATAACTATAATATTTTGTCAAAAATGAAAAAGCTGAGCTTGCATCATTCATGAAATTGCTATACCAGGTTACTTCTACTCTATACGTTATTTGACACACCACGTCATCACATCTACATTCTACACAATACAGCAATATCGAAAATCGGTCTGAAATGCAAGCAAAAGGTAACCATTTAATCTAACAGAAATGATCATAAATCTAACCGCTTTTCGATAGGCGATTAATGAATAGTAAGGAAGGGCGGTTTCCTAAATTGTTTCTGCTTTTTGTGTTTGGCACGAATATTGCAAATTTCGTACATTAGTGTCACGCAGTCGCATAGATAATTGCTGGGCGAGCTATGAACCTTTCTCGTTAACGTTTGGGCGAGCCAAATGGCGGAAATTTACAAATATTATACGCAATAATTATTCAAATTTTAATTCTGGGAATATATATATATATATATATTATATATATATATATATATATATAAATATATATATATATATATATATATAAGATATATATATATATATATATATATATATATATATATATATATATAAAGGTGTGAAGACTGTCAAGTTAAAGAAAAATTACTTTAAGTTCAGGTCTGCAGTCAAATGTTGAGAATAAAGTGAACTCTTTTTTCTGTTCAAGCTTTCGAGCACATTTATTTGCTCTTCATCAGGAACTGAAGGTGAGAATTAGAATTAACTTTTTCTTGCCAAATGAAAATGATTGGATATAAACTGTGAGACTCACAGTTTAACCATTTGAAGTGTATTAACATTGATTGCTTCGTACTGTTATCAATTCCATATATGAATTTTCACTTAAATTTATACATAATAAATTTTGATTTGAAAATGGCTGATCGCCGAAACGCGTAAATATTGCTCATCATTGAAACCTAGAGAAAAACTCTCTTCAATTTATAAATGACCTACACCCAAGAATTATACATTAATTAATTTATATATATATATATATTTATTGTTTTTGTCTTTGCTGTAATTCAATTTATATATCTTTCATCAGGTGTAATAGGCCATTTGAGTTTGAAAACCGATTTTACTTACAAGTTGTATTTTCGTCATAATTCATGATAATTAAAAGGTTCAAACCTTTTAATTGTCAAATGTTCTGTTAATTTATGAACCAATCAAATCCACAACATTCATTTTTATAATTTGTACTATTGAACATAGTTCAAATTACGAGTAATGTCTTTATAACAACATCAGGTGATTTCCCTTACCATATAATATTAGCAGACCTCACTTCTGACATTGAACTGAACAGCACGTGAGAAGTAAAAGAAGATGGTCATTGCCAAATAAAATTTAATGAAACATATGTGTCCGTTCATGACATTTCAATTTTTCTGAAATTAATAGATACCAAAGTAAATTAATTATTAGTTTGTTCTTTATTATTGTGAACTTTATACAAATCGATTAGCAGAATACATTTTCAATGAGGACTGGTTTATAGAAGTTTAAGATTAACTATAAATATATTACTGCAGTGTAGTGAGTACTCCACTAAGTCCGGGGACACAAGTCTGAAGTTATCAGTTCAAAAATGAAAATACTCCTCATGCAGAATATTAATCTGTTTTATAGGAAAAAAACCTTCTTTATAGACTAATGAATTAGAAACTAATTACATTTCAATAAAATTAATATATATATTGTAAATTAAACTTAATAGTTTTCTATTTTCACTATATTTTATTAACATGATAATTGTTTCGCCAAAGACAGTGGTTTCATCATATGTATACTACGTACTAAATTTTACAAGAATATTGAGAGATGAAGGGAGAGAATATACATTAGGAACGTAATCGCTTAGCAGGTAGACAGTACAAACTGTTAATGACTTGGGAAAAACACAACAGGTACAAATATTCAATATTATATTTTGAAAAGATTTAACAACGGTGAATTATTCATATCTAATTGGTTATTTAATGAATTATTGGATTGTTTCATACTATTGATTTCAAGAGCTTCTAATAAATTGAATTTATAGCCTTTCTTTTCTTTATGTGTAATAATTCAAATTCACTATTAAAAATATGATTATGTTCCAGGAGATCTGATGCATAAGTAGAACCTAATTCTTCCTTGTCGTAACTTCTTTTATTTTCTGATATTCGAACTTCAAAGTTCCTGTCAGTTTGGCCAACATATACTTCAGGACATGAAACACAAGTTAGCTTATAGATCACTGACTTATTTTGTGATGTAGTTTTATCTCTTGAATTTTTAATATGTTTTCCAATGTTATCCTGAGTTTTGAAGGCTATTTTTATATTTCGTGTTGATGAAATTTTTAGTTTTTACCATTATCTATTACGTACTTTCGAGTTCGAATATCAGTACACAAAATAAGTTACGACAAGGAAAAAGTAGATTCTACTTATGCATCACATCTCCTGGAACATAATAATATTTTTTTTCTTCAAACGTCATATAAGTGATAACTTTTGTGACGTTCCTCAATGACATTAAGTGTGATTTATATGACTAGGAGTATAATGCCCGCCATATACGCTACGGTAGACCGGATAGGAAACCTGTGCAGGTATACCTGCGCAGGTCTGTGTACGTACAAAAAATGCAAATACTATTCCCACATACGCTCCGGTCTACCGTAGCGTATGTGGCGGGCATAAGTACTTATACTCCTAAGCGTATAAACACATTATAGTACTATGAATTTATTCACAATGGTATTTATTATTTATTCGTAATATTTATAGTAAAAGTACAATTATGAAGATTTGCATCATTTAAGAATCCTCCACTTCTTGCAATA
>JARQZK010005470.1:0-17493 GCA_030704885.1 Cynegetis impunctata | reverse complement strand
CATACTTATGGAAAAGGGGAGAAACTACTCATGTATACGCGCTTTATCGACTATGAAACAGCTTTCTATAATGTAAAATAGTTAAAACTATGACAGGTTTTACTGGATACATGATTAGACATCATGCGAATCTCATTTTTATCATTTAAGATTTATATGAGAAAAGTAGATCAGTCAGTCAGGATTGAGATGCGATTCGAACGTAAAAGTCTCCGCGAAGTGTTGCCAGCTGAGGAAAATATTTGAAACCAGCAAATATATATATTTATATATATATATATATATATATATATATATATATATATATATATTTATATATATATATATATATATATATATATATATATATATATATATATATATATATATATATATATATATATATATATATATATATATATATATATATATATATATATATATCTCTCTATATATATATAAATGGGGGTGATCCATTTAAAATTACAAAATTGCTAGGAACTTTCATTTTGAAAATATTTTAGATAAGTAGAGACTACTTGATTATGTTACCAAACAAATTTTCAGATCGATTCCATCACACACACACAAATATATATATATATATATATATATATATATATATATATATATATATATATATATATCAGTGGCGGCTCGTGAGGTGTTTGTTTAAGGAGGCTACAAGAGGTGTTAAAAAATACACCATAGGCGAAAATGTTTAGGATTTCAAGGTCAGCCGCCTTATAATTTAAAGAAAATCAAAGTAAAACAAGCACCCTAAAATATTAATTTCTTTGGAAAAAAATTGTTTTCACTTTCGAGTGTCTACCCTGAGACATACAACTCCTATTTACAATATTCACAAAACTCTTCTCAGCCAATTAATCAATTAATCTATTCATCAAAATTTTTTTTCTTTCACAAAATAGGTACCTACCTACCTACTTAACGAATTTGTTACCTATTCGAGGAATTAATCAATTGTTGCCCAGCAAGTATCAATAACATTAATAATGTTTTGTTTTCCAAGCAATTTAAATTTGATCCGCGACACGACATGTTCCTGGGATTTTTCGTGCCTTTCCAGAGAACGTGATAAATTTTTTAAATCGTCAAATCCTAAGCGGCCCCAAACAGAGACATTTTCCCTAGTAAAAAGTAAACACTGCCAACAAAATAATTTATTTTTTACCTGTGATCCGGTTAGCCAAGGATGTCTCTTATAATTTCTGATATTAAAACCACGATTCTATTGTTTGTTACGCAGCACCAAATTGTTTAATTCCGGGGTAGGTTGCAATGTTTTTATTGAAACTTTATCGTCTTAACTTAGTGCACTAAAGTTATGGGATAACAAATATTCCACTAAGTCACCATTGAAATTTTTAAAATTAACTTCAGTAACCAAACTCGTTTTAAAAACAATACGCGAGCAAAATAAATTAAAAATCACCCCACCGGCCACCGGCATAAAATTCAAAACAAACTGATCACGCTTCAGTCTTCACGTGATTGCTACGTGCACTGTAATAGAATAAATAAGGTCGAATATCGTATGCTTTGAACTGAGCAGCTAGGTTCAATCGGTGTTGCCATTTGCATGTGGTTTCCTTTTCTATTGCAATAAAGTATTCATTCGCAGTATTCGCACCGTTGTTTGTTTTTCTGTGACAGGAATAATGAACGTTGAAAATATACCTTTTTAAGCCTCTGCAGCGTTGCCACTGTTGAAATGAAATCTTGAAATGAATGAAATGCAGTAAGCAGTAAATGTAAATACCTTCTATCGCAATTAATAAATTATATTATATAATGTAGGTTGAAAGGAAGGTAGGTGCATAAAATAATATGATTTTGATTAATATGAATATTCTGAATGCTGACTATTCAATATAGTATAGTAGTGATATACAGAATATTGAGGAGGCGGCTTAGCCTCCTCAGCCGCCTTCGAATAGCCGCCCCTGATATATATATATATATATATATATATATATATATATATATATATATATATATATATATATATATATATATATATATATATATACGAGGGCTGTCCAGAAAGTAGATTACGTTTTGGAATAAAAAATAAACAAAGTATAGGAAACAAATTTTATTATATACAGATGAAAGCCACATTCAAATACTACTTTTCTACATAGTCACCATTCAAATTAAGGCATTTATCGTAGCGATGTACGAGCTTGGAAATTCCTTCGTCGAAAAATTCGGCCGCCTGCGCCTTCAACGATTTTTGGAATCCATCTTGCACAAAACTTGTGGTAACCAAGCTTTCCGCTGATGATTTCGTGCAACAAACTTCGCGAAATTTGTGGAAAACTCAAAGAAAGTTCCGTTATTGTGAAATTTCGATTTTCACGGACTTTAGCATCGACTTTTTCGACAAGTTCGGCAGTCACTATGCTGGGTCTCCCACTTCGATCTTCGTCGTGAACATTGGTTCGGCCATTTTTAAATCTTATGACCCACTGACGCACTCCACCTTCAGTGATAATGTTGTCCCCATACACTTCACAAAGCTGCCGATAGATTTCTATCGGTTTACAGTTTTCTGCAGTCAGAAACCTTATTACTGCACGCACCTCGCAGCTCGCGGGATTTTCAATTAACGCAGACATTTCAAACCGTCACAGTATCTGAACGGAGCACAGCACGAACCTCTCACTAGCACGGCTAGATGGCCGCGCTAGCCCCGCCCCTAGCGGACACAGACGAAAACGTAATCTACTTTCTGGATGGCCCTCGTATATATATATATATATATATATATATATATATATATATATATATATATATATATATATATATATATATATATATATATATATATATATATATATATATATATATATATATATATATATATATATATTCATATATATATAAATATATATATAAATATATATATATATATATATATATATATATATATATATATATATATATATATATATATAGTTAATAAGTTTCTTAAACCTTTTCATTGAAATATGCTTACATGAAGTATTAGTGGGTATTAGGGTTTATAATATTGATGTTCATCTTGAAATTATTCAAAATTCACTTTCATTCTTGTTAACATTTCGGCTAGTTTCCAAGCCTTTTTCAAAACATTATTTCCATCACGAATAAAAACATTTCTCTTCAAATAACAAGAATTGAAGTAAGTTTTGAATATTATAAACCCTAATACCCACTAATATTTCATCTAAGCATATATATAAATATATATATATATATATATATATATATATATATATATATATATATATATATATATATATATATATATATATATATATATATATATATATATATATATAGTGTATACAAACAATAACCACTTTTCTAAGAACATTGTATTGTACCAATTAGGGAAATTCACTCGATTAGCCCTTCTTGAAATATGTTCCTCTTGTCTATTTAGGTACCTGCAATAATCCCTTCCCACCCGTAAGCGCAAATCTGTAATTATTCTGTATTCAGTTCTTCACTCAATCTGCCCGATGATGGTCTAGTGACCGAAATTGCAATCGCAGTGTTAAATAAATATTTTGTGATAATAACGTAGTAAATTTAAATTTAGTTTTGTTCATATATAAATATATATTTTTATATATATATATATATATTTATATATATATATATATATATATATATATATATATATATATATATATATATATATATATATATATATATATATATATTTATATATATATATATATATATATATATATATATATATATATATATATTTGATTGGTTTCTTGGTACCTGCTTTTCTATATATAAATGGGTTATGGTTGGCAGTGCAGGTAAATTAAATATCATTAATTCAGCTTTATTATGAATATATTAATAAACGTTTCGGAGGTCCCCTCCTTCTTCAGTATTAATTTTTCTGTTTTAATCTAATACATGGTGTAAAATTGTTTGAAATTGTGTGAATTACTTCAACATATCGTTATGGATGATTTCTATTTTCTTCTGACCATTTTGTTTTTGATTTCTTTGTGACAAAGAAATCAAAAACACCTCTTGTAGCCTCCTTAAACAAACACCTCACGAGCCGCTATCTAAAATATTTTCAAAATGAAAATTCCTAGCAATTTTGTAATTTTAAATGGATCACCCTTCATAAAATATTTTTGGGAAATCCTTGCTAAATTTGAATCACAGGACAATCCTATGACTGTTACAAACAAACGGTTCTTGAGTATTTTTGAGGAAAAACACAACCATCATTTTACCTCAATAATTTGGTGATATTCTGGCAAAAGTTTTGAGGAAGTACAATTGAATCGTTTATTTCTCAAAGGGTCTAAGTGATATTTGCTTGTTTTAAGAAAAATAAAAAACGTGTTTTGTTTTGTAAATCCCGGACATTTCTTACTTTTTTTCATTTATTAATAGTATGGCCCACTTAAAGCTGTGAGCTAGTAGAACCGAGGATTGCTTTTCATTTTTTTTATAATGCTGAATTAAAAAAAAAAAACAACTCAGGTCCTTTGAGAAATGTACATATTTCCTTGAGAAATATACTCTTTATGGTATTTTTTATTCTGTTTATTATATAGAATTTATGTTTTAAATAAATATACGAACATATATGACAAAACTTAAAGTAATATTGAAAACAAAAAGTGAAAAATAAATTGCAATGCTAATTAAAATGAAAATATTCAAGAATATGATGATATTCTTTCTATATTTGGATGTTTTCGCCTTCGGGTTCTTTGTTTTCCAGGAATTTATAATGTGAATGTAAAAATGTTGTTTATCTTCAGGAACCAACTGATTTAGACATTGTAGGTGTCGAATTTTCGCAATAGGAAGAAAATGGCCGACATAGCACATAGGCCCTTTCAGAAATAATCGATTCAATTGCAAAAAGTGAAATCGTTCCGATATTATACTTCGAAATTAGTAAAATTTTTTCAAAAATTTTGGATTGATTGGGCCGATACTTGGTGTAAATTGATAAACATATTAAAAAAATGGTTAAAAATAACAATTTACACATTTATTATAAAAAAAATAACGCATGACGCACGTTTCGGTGGAACTTCACCTTCTTCAGATGCTAATGGCAAACTAGTTCAATTTGCCATTAGCATCTGAGGAAGGTGAAGTTCCACCGAAACGTACGTCATGCGTTATTTTTTATAATAAATGTGTAAATTGTTATTTTTAACCATTGTTTTAATACAATTTATTTTTCCAAATTTAACCCCCTGTATAGGACTGGTGAAATTAGTGGGTGAAAAAACTACCCCTGCACCTGACTGCCGACTTTAGATACGTTGCAATAGTCTATTATTCTCGGGTAATGTTACTGTTCGTTTATTTGATAATAATTATAAGATTTTATGGTTACAAATTCCTATTACGCATAATCTATCTTTCGTCAGAACTCATCAAAGGTCCAACAAATAATATTTCAAAAAAATTAGATACGAGACATTTTTAAAGCTATACTTTCGGTATTATTTTTAATGCAATATAAAATGTTAAAAACGAAAATTCAATAATTTAAGAAAGTTGTGTATAACAATTGATATCTACATGTAATAAAATATCAATTAGTAAAGCTAAAAAAATTATGGACGTAGCATTTAGTTCCAAAGAAAGCAATCACTATAAAATACCGCAGAATATGAAGCTATAGATAATTTCTTCCGTCAATTAAACGATTACCTATCCATGCGTTTGTTCCTTTTAGCGCGGAAGATGATATACAATCTCTTTTACGATTAAATCGTTCAACACGGAATGATTAAATCACTATTTCACAATATTCATGATCTCATAGTAGAAATCTGTTTTTTATGAAATGAGAGAGAACAGATTAAACTATATATTGGCGCCATTATAATAAGACAGCTGTGTTTCAGGAGAAAATGCATATGGGTTATAGTGCATCAGAACATAACTCATTGGAAAGTTGTTACAATTTCATCATCTAAATGAATAAATATATTCTCAGTGATATGAGAGCATTTGAAGTAGGTCATCAGCAGTAAATGCAACACTTCTTCCGGAGCCGTACCCGGTTTAGGGCGTAGGCGACCTCTCTACAACTATTCGTGTTGTGCGTAATACAGTGATACACGAATATGAAACACTACATAATAAGGACTGATTAATTGCTAGGAATATATATATATATATATATATATATATATATATATATATAATATATATATATATATATATATATATATATATATATATATATATATATATATATATATATATATATATATATATATATATATTTATATATATATATATATATATATTTATATATATATATATATATATGTATTCGTATCTTGAAAACGGCTGAAAGTTTACCCATATAATTATATTTTCCGTAAAAACTCGATTTAAAAAAAATATTCATTACAGCCTCCTGTCAGTTATCATGCTGACAATATCATTTAACGCCATCTCGTAAATTTCTGTATTACAAACTCTGTTGTCGAGATAGATAGATAGATATGTCTCTATTTGTTCTATTATTTACATAAAATGCGTAGAACATGTCAACATAGCGTAAGATCATAGTAAAGTACAAATACAATATAAAATACATTATACAACAAACAACGAGATAAGATAAGATAAAAAGACATGAAGATACTAAAATAAAAGTAGAAGTTAATAAAATATAAGACGAGATGCTAAACACCAAATCGTAGTTAATTTTAGAAATCAAGAGAGAAACTAGTTTTAACTCATCACCCATCTCTCAAATATTCCTCCATTGTGTAGTAGGCCTTTGATATGAGATGTGTCTTTAACAAAGTTTTGAATTTATTGAGACTGTTGTTTTTAATATTTAGCGGAAGCTTGTTGTCCAGGTTTACTATTTGGTGGTGGATATTTTTTTGTAAGTAAGTAGAGTTGTATTTAGGGGGAAGGAGGTCAAGTTTTCTTCTTGTATTGTTATTATGTTCACGGGTGGTCTGCGAGAATAGGTCTTTATTGAGCTTAAAGAATGCCACGGATTCCAATATATATGTGCTGACCACAGTAAGGATGCCCGCCTCACGAAACACTGGACGGCAGCTGTCCATCCGTCCCATGCCAAAAATCTTACGCACGCAGGTCTTCTGCACCGTCATGATCCATGCCACCCCAGCGCAGCCGCCCCAGAACACGATCCCATACCTTATTCGCGATTGAATATATGCATGATAGGCTGCAAGGGCAACCCTCACCCCTGCATTTTTCGATAGTACCCCTAGCGCGAAGGATGACTGTGTTATTTTACTTGCTACATTGTCAATTTGTGGTTTCCAATCCAGTCTAGAGTCTAAGGTTAATCCCAGGAATAGGGCAGAGTTTACTGCCCTGAAGGTTACATTGTCGAATATGAAACTTTCTGCTTCCTCAGCCGTGTGATATGAAAATTTTAGAAGCTGGGTTTTATTGATGTTTAATATTAGGTTATTCGAGTCGAACCAAGTTTCAAAAGTTTTAGGGGTTCTTCAATCTCAGTCTCTCCGCTCGATGCACCTTCAATGTCGAAAATAAGAGTTGTATCGTCAGCATACTGGACAGTGTGGTGGCCCGTAACGTCCGGCAGCTCATTCGTATATATAATGTATAGCAGCGGACCCAGGATTGATCCCTGGGGTACACCACGCTTGACAAACTGAATGTCAGAGGCGCCCGCGTACCACCGCCAACCGCAGCACTAACGACACGTTGTGGCCGATTTTCTAAATATGATTGAATTAATTTCAAAGATGTTCCCCTGAAGCCATACCTATGCATCTTCTCGAACAGGACATCATATCTAACACTGTCAAATGCCTTTGTATGATGTATAATTTGAGAAAGCGCTATATGACATTATCAAATGTTAGTTTGAATGGTTTGGTGATGAGATTAGTAAATAATAAGTTAGAAAATAGTGAAAAAATAAAATTATACAATTAATATGCCCGACGTTTTGGTTAGTTGAGTTTCTCTAACCGTTCTCAAGTGTAAACTGTTTTAAATGATTTCAATAGAAAATGGAATGAACATCGGTCTTTCAGAATATTCATGATTCAATATTATAAATCTGTTTTTATGATATGAGAGGCAACAGATTAAAGTATAGGTATATTGGCACCATTATAATCACTATTGTCCTGTGAATAATATTCAACTACAATAGTACCAGCAACCGTCTGATGATATATCTCAACGAAGCTCGTTCTACAATTTCGTTTATGATGAAATATATTCACATGACAAATCAAATTTTAAACACATACCTACTATGGTCATTACTTATTGTTTTCTTGCATAGTTAATAATACTTGTTATCATGTTTAGTGAATGAAACAATTAAAATGTCTGTTGGATATACTTTTCCACTGAAGAAACTGTATTTCAACATTGAATGCTATTTGACAATCGAAAATTTATTAGTTTTCAAGAATATAGGATCAATTAGTTTTAATGACAAGAATTTCGTATTTCTAAGGAAAATATTGGATAATGAAGATATTTGTATAACATTCAGTTATAATATCACAAGAGCATCGAAAATAATCGATTATACTCCCGAGTCACGAGACGTATTTTGCGAAACATCACGAGAGCGCAGCTCGAGTGATGATTTAAGAAAATACGTCGAGTGACGAGGTCAGTATAACGATTATTTTCGATTGCTCGAGTGGTATTCGTTACGATTATATAACGAATAAAAAATATTAATTTTTTCTGACAAACATCAAAACATCGTCAATATGAAAACATTCACATTTTGACACGAGGCGAAACACCAAGACGATTATATCACGTCGTCAAGGGTATATTCACTTATCAACACGCAGTAGTTATGCAAAATTCACGGATACTATTGGCTTATTCATACATGAGTTATATGAGCAGTAGTAATACTATAAGTACTTCAAAATAATCACGTTATACATCGATAACTTGTTGCATAATTACAAAGTGTCAGTTTGACAGTTTAATTGATCCGACCGCGAAGCGGGAGGATTATTCTGTCAAACTGACACGATTTGTAATTATGCAGGAAGTTTGAGATGTATAACCGGATTTATTTTGAAGTACGCATTGTATTTAATACGATCATTTGTTGAGTATATTAAGTAAAAATCTCCGAATCGACTCATTTCTGAACAGTTATTGATAAACGTCAAAATTTGACGGTCCTGTTAGTTTTCGATTGGTAGAACTACTCTATGTATAATCAGGTATTGTCGAAATTATACGAGGTAACTTAACTAAATTGATCGTTCTGATTGGTTCAAAATCATACGAAAAAAATAATCTTTAATGTACATCGACTTTATTAGATTTCATCATCAGTACCTATAATTTTTTTGAGGAAGAGTGATTCGCCTGTTTTTATTAAGTTGCGTGCAAATAATCACGAGCAGCAAAACTGAGGTCCGTACAGCGCCATGGGCAATAAGTCATCGCATGGATCGAAGATAAAAAACAGTCAAAACAAGCCAAAAACAAGATATGTTCTTACATAATATTGGGACTCATATAATCACTTGTTTCTGAAGTTTATTACGTTATTTTCGGTTGTCCAATTATTTCTCTTGTTCAACTGAGTGATATATTAATTTCATAGATAACAAGTTTTATACACATAATTTCGTTTAATTTTGCAATTAATCGCAATTAGTATTCTTGGATTGTTATCTTCTAGATATAGTCAGAGGTTCAGAATTCGTCATCAATGTTCTCTCGAACAAACTCAGGTCATTGTATCGGTGTTGAGAGGACGTATGAAAAATTGTTCATTACATCAACGACGTGGGATTTTTCAGGCCTCAATATTACTGTTGTGATCATAGTATTTTACTCTAAAATAATATATGATTGCACTGTCGAAACTCAACAGTGAGGTGCGGGAGTAGATTTTAAATCCGTTTTATACCTCCTGAACCCAATTTTTGAGGTTGTTTTTGATATTTCAAATTTGGTATCTGGAGTTGCTATTGAGGCAGAACAAAATTATTAAAATCATTTGGCGTTAGGCAGTGGAAGGGAGGTTTATTAACAGAAATTTATCAAACCACTATTAAATGATGTGAAAATTAGTTATAAACAACATATAAAAAGTTCAGCCTTCTGAAGCTTTTTGGAGTATGTTTGGAGCTAAAAAAAATCCCCTCTAGATCTTATATAAGATAGATATATTTTCACAATACAGAAATATGCTCTAGAGTTTCAGTATTTTGAAAATCAAACTAAACTTTTCTCATAAAATGAAGATATTTTCACCTTACAAAAATATGCTCACGACTTTCTGTTCTTCGAAAATCATACCAAACTACAATCATAAAATGAATATACTTTCAAAATACAAAAATTAATCTGCCAGTTTCAGCAAGAAGGACTTTGCGGGTACTCGAAAATATTACAAAAAGGCCAGACCCTTCTAAGGATCTGTCACATATGGAGGCTTAACCCTTCCGTAGGGCAGGAAACCCTCTAAAGATTCTATTCACTTTGGAGAATATGTAATATTTTGTATACAACTATGCTACTATAGGAACAAAAGAGATTTATGTTACCCGAACTAATTTGGCTAAAACCATGACTTCTTCATTCCACTAAGGACTTTAGAAATATAACAAATTTAGAAACCACAAAAAAATGATCAACATAATTAATTCATATCACTCCTACTTACGTACATTGGAGCTAATATTGATTGAACGAAATAATGCTTCAATATGAGAAGTACTTTTTGTTATTGTTGCTTTATTAATGGGCTGATGGAAGAGGGTGTGTATGGGAATTAATGGTGTATCCATGTTTTATCAATATGTTGAGAAATTGTATATAAATTCAATATACCAATTTTATTTATGTAACGTGTTTGTATATTAGGATTTTCTATTTAGTGATGAAGGTTTATTTAATGAAGATTTATTACTCTTTATTTGGCTCTTGTACTTTTTTTTCATCGGGTAATTATCAAAAAGAAAATAAATATGCTTTTGGCGGACATTCTTCAACAAATATTTGATTATTCGTACACTGACTTCCTCTAACCAAGTTGCATATATTTAAAATAAGGGAACAAAATATATTAAATAATCAGCTGTTGGTACTCCCTTGTCATTCAATAAAAAATTATATTCACCATGTCATCAAATTTATTTAAAATTCAATTAATATGTTTTCAACTTATTATTCATTAATTATAAGAACAAGTGTTTTTCATTACAATTACATTTAATCTAGAGTGCTCTCATGTGTCAGTTCTACAGGCGATAATGTTAAAATAGTACGTATTATTTGTGTCATCATTAACCCACATGACCGTGACATTCTTCTCTTACAGCAGTGATTTCCGGATGAAATTTTCACTTTACGAGCACCGACGGTAAATTAATGTGATAATTCAGAGCAATCAGCACTGAAGCGTTGCGCACGATAATAAG
Organism: Cynegetis impunctata; assembly: GCA_030704885.1. Classification (NCBI taxonomy): domain Eukaryota; kingdom Metazoa; phylum Arthropoda; class Insecta; order Coleoptera; family Coccinellidae; genus Cynegetis; species Cynegetis impunctata. The sequence continues at coordinate 6,046 of JARQZK010005470.1, read as the reverse complement.
ACAGAATTACCCACTTTTCTCCGTTATGAAGGGCAGTTTTTCATGCCAGATGATAAAACATGTACTATGTTCAACAGTTTCTAATTTAATCGTAAGTCTGCTGATCGAACTTCTTCCGTGTCATAACTGTTTTAAATTATTACTACTTGTCTCATCAACCTTATAATTTCCGTTTACTAGTTGCATAGTTATTATAGGTACTATCGTTCATCCTTATTGAAACTTTGAAGATATTTATAGTTATTTAATAAACTAGTTTATTAATGACAGCGATTAATGGTTGAGATATTTTAACGCGTGAGCGGAGCGAGCGCGTTAATAGTTCGAGACCATTAATCGCTGCATTAATAAACGAGTTTATTACAAGATTTTTCCGTCGACCTCATCATGAATTGAGTATAAATTCTTGATTGAAATAAATTTTTATTTTGCATGACAGATACACTCGGCACAATATAAATTTCTATGTTCATTTCGATATATTTATATTTATGCTCCCGATGGAACAATTTGAGAAATTCATAGATGGAATATTAGACATGTGACACTCTGAATAGTTAACATTACCTACAATATCCGATAAGGAATATGTGGAACTGGTGGAAGCTGAAGTGTTATTTACTTTCGAACGATTATTGCGTAAAATTTTTTTCCGCAGTTTCTACTTTATTTTGTATAGAGTTAAATTTTTCGATTTGAATTATGAATTCCTTTTCTCTGTGGAATAACAGTACAGACACAGAATAATTCAACTATTCCGTAATGAATACTTCTGTGTTTGGTTGCCCATGACAATCATACATTAAAATAGGAGAAATTGCACATTAAAATGGGTCATTAATGATCAATTTCGTGTACGTTAAAGTAAGCTTTTATTTAGAGGTCGACGGAAAACTATATTAATAAGATCCTTTCCGTAAGTAATTACAAGTGCATCAAAATTACCGATAATTTTGCGTGACAGCGTGTTGTCAAAAAATTCCATGAATTCATTTTCATTTTTGGAGAAAGAGCCCGACACCGAAGGTTCTTTCTCCAAAATATGAAAATGACCGAATTCAGTTTTTCAAAGACAACACGCTGGAAAATGCGAAATTATCCGGTGATTTTGATGCACGAGTGTAATTTGGAGGAAAATTTTATACCAGTTAATTTTAGTCAATCAGATGCTTGCATTTTGACATGTTGCTATGACAATAACCTAATTTCTTCGGAAATTTTCCTGCGTAGCAGGAAATTATTAAGTGGAAATTTCCCGCTGGCTTGACAGATGTCATAAACATAGATAATATGTCACCTAAGTATGTCACCAATTTAATTTCTATTTTAGAGGAGTTTATAAAATTTTCTTACCGAATCTCCCGCGAACATGAATTGATATTCCGGAAATTTTCCTCAGTTGCGAATTTTTTAAGAAAATTTTCAAAAAATTCGCACTTCGAGGAAATTTCCGGAAATAATTCATGCTCTAGGGAGATTACAAGTGAATATTTCCCGAATAAACTTTCAACTTGTCAAACTGACGTTAGTAATTCATAAATTCTCGTCTTGTCATCAATAACCGTAATATGAACTATGCTACTATGCAATTATCGGTCTACAATGCAATTATCGCAGGACTCTTTCGCTTTCTACAATGCAATCATCGTAAGTAATTGCACAAGTGCATCAAAATAACCGATAATTTTGCATGACAGCGTGTTGTCAAAAAACTTCATGAGTTAATTTTCATTTTTGGAGAAAGAGCCCGACACCGAAGGTGGAGGGCTCTTTCTCCAAAATATGAAAATGACCGAATGCAGTTTTTTAAAGACAACACGCTGGAATGCGAAATTATCCGGTAATTTTGATGCAAGAGTGTAATTTGGGGGAATATTTCCCGAATAAACTTTCAACTTGTCAAGCTGACGTTAGAAATTCATATATTCTCGTCTTGTCATCAATGACCGTAATATGAACTATGCTACTATGCAATTATCGGTCTACAATGCAATTATCGCAGGGCTCTTTCGCTTTCTACAATGCAATTATCGCTGTAATTTTCGATAATTGCATTCCATTTACAAGGGATTTTCGAAAGGAGGGAAATATTCGCTGTAATTTTCGATAATTGCATTCCATATACAAGGGATTTTTGACAGGAGGGAAATATTCGTAAGTAATTGCACAAGTGCATCAAAATAACCGATAATTTTGCATGACAGCGTGTTGTCAAAAAACTGCATGAGTTCATTTTCATTTTTGGAGAAAGAGCCCTACACCGAAGGTGGAGGGCTCTTTCTCCAAAATATGAAAATGACCGAATGCAGTTTTTTAAAGACAACACGCAGGAATTATCCGGTAATTTTGGAGAATATTTCCCGAATAAACTTTCAACTTGTCAAACTGACGTTAGTAATTCATAAATTCTCAGCTTATCATCAAAAAATGTAATATGAACTATGCTACTATGCAATTATCGGTCTACAATGCAATTATCACAGGGCTCTTTCGCTTTCTACAATGCAATTATCGCTGTAATTTTCGATAATTGCATTCTATTTACAAGGGATTTTTGACAGGAGGGAAATATTCGATGTAATTTTCGATAATTGTATTCTATTTACAAGGGATTTTTGATAGGAGGGAAATATTCGCTGTAATTTCGATAATTGCATTCCATTTACAAGGGATTTTTGACAGGAGGGAAATATTGAATTTAATTGTTTTCTTATAACGAAGGGGTTCTATGTTTTTTCATCCAGAAACGCAGTTACGACGATTTTAAGATTTTTTCCATCAAGCATTTCGGAAGTTTCTTGAATTCGTGGATCATCATACACTCCCTTAATTCTGGATCTATAATAATAAATCATTTTTCTTCTAAATCTTCCTGATCGTACAGAGGTTAGTGAAACGTTTCTGAATAATGATTTAAATATATTTCACTTAGTGTTGAAGATATCTTCGCATGAATTTTAAATTATCTCCAACTTAATATCACAATATTGAAAAAAGTTGTCTGTATATTCTTACTGAAGTGAGTTACAGTTACTAATGAATTCAACTTTTGGCCTCTGAATATTCTTTTGGAGAAAGAATCTCGCTAATGCGAATGGTTTGAAAACTCTTTTTTCTACGAGATTGTGACAAAGTGCACTTTTCCGTAGATAGGTACTATTTTTCGTCGTTAGCCTTGAACTACTGAGGTAGCTGAAGGCTACTTAGAAGAATCAACAAACATTGAAAAAGACATGTCTACGAAGATTCTGAACTCAAGCAACACAATAGAATTTATCTTTTTCAAAAATTAAAAGTGTACCTCAGGTTTCAATTGATACAACATCAAACATGAATAATTCTCAGAACCTGTAAAATGTTTCAAATTTTCCGAATTTACTAAACTGGGCTATTAATTCACTGAATGCTGATTATTACTCTTCTACTATAAAAATAATGCGAAGTACTCTAATAAAATTAAGATGTTTATCGTTTTCTTATGTTCGAAAATAGTGTAGTCTCAGTTTACTTGTTAAAAAATAATTATTGTGCTAGAATTTGTTTCTTGTTTCCTCACGTGTTAGGAAACTAACTATATATTTCAGTGCATGTAAAGATTTTTTAAGTCAATTGCTATTGCAAACTGCCTCTTTCTTCGCCTTTAAATCAATTACAGCTTCACAGGGCCGTAACCAGCAATGGTTTCTAGAGGGGGCTGAACAAATTCTTGAGGGGACTTGTTTTTTACATAGTACTAAAATGAATATACGTGAAAAAAGGATAGGAATATACAGCTTTTTCTGGCTTTTTACCAAGAAGTGTATACTGGTAAATGAATATTAATTGAAAAACATTTTGGAAAAATAAAAAAATTCATTCTAATAAAAATAATAAATGAAAAATCTCTCATAGAAAACTCTAAATAAATAAAACAAATAGAAATAAAAAATATTAAAAAAAAATAAAAATGTACTTTCATCATTAAATATAAACAAATAAATATATCTATAGACGTTTATATCATAGAGCCACTTTTTGGAGGAAGGTTATAGATTTAAAAAATGCAGCCTACAAATTCATGTTTGAAGATTTAGCTCTATTTGCATTTACTCTTCTAAGGTTACCGTCATCCAATTCATTCGTGGAGAGGATATTTTCATTGATTAATATTGTTAAATGTAAAATTCGAAACAAAATGATACTAAAAATGTTAAATTCAGTTGTGTCTATTAGATCTCACTTGGAAATAAATGAAATTTGCTGTAAATAATTCGAGCCTAGCAAAGCTATATATGCAAAATTTATTTCGGATATGTATCAGTAGCAGAACCATTCCACAACTGCAAGCTCAGTTAAAGAGAACAGAATCGTGGTTTTGATTGTAATAGTAATTTAGGTAAAAAGTCCCGAAAATACCTATTATTGTTTTTCGGACGAGTAGGCCAACATATTGGGTGCACTATTTTTTCGTGCAGTTGCGAAAAATTCATGATTGCTATTTTGGGCGACAAAATAGCAGCAACACACATATGAAATAACTCCTAGAATAAGCGAATTTCATATGAAAAATACTTGTTTCCAATGTTTCCCCGTTAACATGTCGCAATGACGGTTGCGCTTTTGGGCGAAAAATCTGCGTCTAAAGTGCAACACGGCTCTGAAAAATCTGGCAACCCTGATGGTAGCCGCTCGTTTGTCGCTATTTCATTTTAGGATAAAAACGTCAACATGTTTTGCGGGTTAAAAGATGCCGCAAATAAAAAATGTCAGTTTTACAATTAGGTAGATTTGTTTGTAACTAGGCTAGTTTTATGTTTCAACGCAGATGTAAACGTTTTTGGTTTGTAATAATTCTGGTATCTTTTACAGAGGGGGCTTAAATAATTCCAGAGGGGGCTCAGCCCCCTCTGGCGCCTTCCTGGTTACGGCCCTGCAGCTTTATCATTTCTAAAACTGTTTATTTATTAATGAATTGGCCTCACTATGATATCACTTATTTAGTATATTTTTAGTCAAATAATAGAAAATACAGTCGATAACTTTGATTTAATTTTTCAGAACTAGTGATCTCATCGCTTTAATGGCAATTTCAACAACACTTTTCCTATTCCTTCATACCAGAGACTTGAATACTAAATTGAAGCAGATGGAAGTTAAACTTCAACCAGAAGATGAGTTAATTTCGAATCGTATTTCAGGTGAGTGAATCTTAAAAGCATAAAATCGCGAAGTAATAACTTCATTTTTACCCATGTGAACAAATGGTTTCATTACCTGTACTTTCTTTATGCATAAAATTCATAATTATGGAAATTGGAAAGGTATAGTCTTCAAAACCACACCCGCAATAAATATCAGGCAAATGAATAATGATGAACAAAAACAGAACTTGAATATACTACGTTTATTATCACAAAAATACTTTGAAAAATATAACATTGCGATTGCATTTTCGGTCACTAGTCCATTACAGATTGGCACTTACGGTTGGGAAAGAATTATTGCAGGTAGGTACCTAAATAAACCAGAGAAAAACATTTCAAGAAGGGCTAATCGAAGTGGATTTCCCAAATTGGTACAATAAAATGTTCTTTGAAAAATCATTTTTGTTTAAATACACTAAATATAGGAGAATATATTAAGTCAATCAGGTCTTTCAGCAAGAGATCTTTTGCATTATGACTGAGTTTAAAAATTTCTAATGATTCTAAGTAAGTTTGGTTCCTTTCGGTAATTTGTGCATAATTTGAAAATTATCTATTTGTGGAAACGGGTGGTGGTTTTCACGGCAACGATTTGAAAACGTTGAATCCGTTTTATTTTTCAAAAAGATTGTTGGTGTTCTTTAAATCGCTGTCTTAACGATAGACCAGTCTAACCTATATACATTCCTTTACATACAGGACAAATCACACCTATAAACTCCTATAATAAATAAATGATGATATTCTTGCAGCTAATATTCCAGTGACTGCATTTCAGCTGTTTTTCAGGATTTAAAAATGTCAATAACTTTTAAAACCATCAGCAATCGGATATTAATATTGATTGGGAATGTCCTCTTCTA
>JARQZK010005469.1:0-17564 GCA_030704885.1 Cynegetis impunctata | reverse complement strand
CCCACAATTCTATTATCAGAAAAAAGGGAATTCAATTTTACACAAATTGACTTAAAAAAATACAGGGTGTTCCATTTGACCTGAACGAATTTTCGCGGTTTGAAATTGACCGAATGTAACGAGAAAAACGGAACACTTGGTATCATACTATTGAATTAATTTCAGTTGTAGGACGTAGTTCTTCTTGGGTTCTTTTCACGTGACAAGAAGCAAATGGTTATCTTTTACAGGAAGAAAGTTATACCGGTTCTTGTAAACCGTTGCACCTGTCAAATTTTCTATAAAATATCAAATATCTCTGAAACGGCTAGGTTTAGGCATAGGGTATTTTTCACATTTTCGACTCAGAATTTTATGTTCTTTTCGAAAACTCTAAAATATGTAGGGTGTTTTATTTGAAATAAGCAAGTTGGTATCGACTTCCGGTATAAGCGGAAGTGCCAGCTGCTTGTTATTATTTTGGTTGGGTTGGCCATACCGACATTAATGATCATCCAAATTTTAAAAATTTTCTGATTCGTACTTTGTTCTATATCGATCGATTCAGTTCCCAGTGCGACACCCTGTATAGGCTGATTCACGGTGGATGGCACATTAGATATTTCTGGTGAACCATAAAACTGATCACTTTGAAAATTCAATGTAGGGCATAATCGAAAATTCTCTACCGCACTACAATTTTTGGTAATGCGGTGTTGCCACTTCTAATATGAAGTAGTAGCAACTTTAATTTTTCAAATGGAACAGCCTGTATATAATATTATTTTTAGAATCTCCAACAATTTCCCAACCACTTTTCGTAATATTTCCCTATACCTATCTGTTTTCGAAATAAAAATTATTTCCATTTTTTTTCGTCGGAAATCAAGACCTCTAAAAACTCTGATATCTTTGAGTTAAGAAATACTATGATATCAAAATATCGATTGGAATTTGATGATACTAAGGGCTCCCTACACTCCAGCCTAATCTCCGTTGCTTCGATACAGAGTGGTGAAAAAACTGTTATTTCGTTTCCTAGAAAAAGAGACTGAAAGTTGTTTATTTCAAATGGAATTCCTGTATATTATTGAACATTCGAAAAGCTCCTAGAATTTCCTTTTTATCTATGTATATCATACCTACACTAGTCAAGCACTTATTTCTGAAAACGTTTCTTGAACCCATTTTTTTCGTTTCCTTCCCCATTCGGTATTTGCAAAGCATGTCATGATTACTATTTGATAGTAACCTTGTGACAATCTACTAATAATATCGAAATTTTCTTCACTTCAGAAATTGCAAATACCTTCAAAAACGATGGAACAAAACAATTCAAACGAACTTCTTGTGAATTTGTTCATTATTTTTGGACAGTGTGATCAAATTATCAGCAGGACATGTAGAAAGTTCAATGAAATGTATCCAAATCTACCGCCAATAAATCTCAAGAAATTTATACGAATTCAGAACAATTTAAAAACGTTTGGATCAACTTTAAAAAAGCACCAAGTAACTTGATAGTGAAAATATTGATACAAGTAATAATAAAAAAGGAAAATAATTATATGGAATATTCCAAATAATGTTAGAATCGCTGGCCGTTCACTTCCAAGCACTTCAAAATGCGGATGTTGACTGATTTTGTCGTGGCAGATCTGATTCCATTCGGATCCTAAGCTTCAAATGTTTGGGTAATCCTTCGTAACAGTTCTCTCGAACATACGGGTGTTTTGTTGAGTTTTTTCTTTAAACATTCCCCAAAACTAAAAATCTAACGGATTAAGATCGGGTGATCTCGCTGGTCAATTCCATGATCCCAAGCGCCTTATCCACCGATCAAAATATCTTTACAGTTCTGCGCTCTCTTCTCTCGAACAATGTGCAGGAGCTGCGTCTAGTTGGTATCAACAGTTTCGATATTCTTCTAGTGGCAGATGATCTACAATATTTTCCGAAATATTCAGGTAGATTTTGGATGCTAATGACTCCTCGTATATCACGTACCTCAAATTGTTGTCCATTAACATGCAGAAAACATTATTAGAACTAAATGTTTCTTGAAATCTGGCTTCTTTTTTGACGTGAGGATTTCCACTACACCAAAAATGAAAATGTTTTCTACTGAAAAACCCTTCTCTTGAAAATTTGGATTCTTCAGTCCAAATTATTTCATTTAAAAAAATGGATCTTCTTGAGTGCGTACCAACATCATTTCACAAAATTCAACTCTCTGTTGAGGGTCTTGAGGCTTCATTGCTTGAATTTTGGTAAATTTGTTATCATGTATGTTATGTCTTTGCAAAATTCTTTGAACAGAAGTGAAGAAAATATCGATATTATTAGTAGTTTGTCACAACGTTACTATCAAATAGTAATCATGATATGCTTAGCAAATACCGAATGGGGATACCATGTTCAAGGATACTAGTTCAAGTTTGAAACTTGACTAGTTAAGTATAGGTTTTGATATACAAAAATAAAAAACAGCTTTCCGAATTTTCAATAATATACAGGGTATTCCATTTGGACTTTCAGTCACTTTTTTCAAGCAAATGAAATAACTGTATTTGTTTACCACCCTGTATCGAAGTAACGGAGATTAGGCAGGAGTGTAGGAAGCCCCCAAGTATCACCAAACTCTAACCGAAATTTTGATATCATAGTATTTCTTAACTCAAACATATCAGAGTTTTGAGAGGTCTTGATTTCCGACGGAAAAAAAATGAAAATAATTTTTATTTCGAAAACTGTAACAGATAGGTATAGAAAAATATTACAGAAAGTTGTTAAGAAATTGTTGGAGATTCTAGAAATGATATTATATACAGGATGTTACATTTAAAAAATCAAAGTTGCTACTACTTTATATTAGAAGTGGCAACATCGCATTACCAAAAATATTTTAGTTGATTAGAGATATATATATATATATATATATATATATACATATATATATATATAATATATATTATATATATATATATATATATTATGAGTCCATAACAATATATATAGAAGATAAAATTTTGTTGAACAAATATATATATATATATATATATTTGTTCAACAAAATTTTATCTTCTATATATTATATTGTTATGGTCTCATCTGCGATACACACATCCTTTCGATCTCTTTATTATTGTACTAACGTGTGACTTTGGTGGTCCATATATTTTATGTTCTTACTTTATAGTAGTACATAATTACATATATATATCTAGAATAATAATCTAAATAACAGAAATCTACCATATATGCTAGCTGATGAAGTTAGGATCAACCTCATTCATCCTTAGGTATAGAATGTTGAAGAAGCATCGAAATGGCCACTGCAAGATATTGATGCAAAAGACAGGCTTATGAGACACTTCATTGTCACATTCAATCGATTGCGATGCCTGAATCAATCAATCAATGTCCCAACGCTTTGAAATCTAAATGGTCGAACTATTCTAATATATATATATATATATATATATATATTTATATATATATATATATATATATATATATTTATTCGAATTGTTGTTGCCTGTGAACTATTTCTAATCTCTTGATAATTATTAGCAATAACAGGCTTGTTGAATCTTAGAAAACTCGATTTTATTAAAAAGTTGACGTTTCGCCACGACATTCGTGGCTTTATCAAAACTTTTTGATAAAATCGAGTTTTTTAAGATTCAACAAGAATGTTATTGCTAATAATTATCAAGAGATTATAAATAGTTCACAGGCAACAACAATTCGAATAAATATATATATATATATATATACATTTATATATATATATATATATATATATATATATATTTATATATATATATATATATATATATATATATATATATATATATATATATATATATATATATATATTGTATATATATATATATATATTTATATATAAATATATATATATATATATATATATATATATATATATATATATATATATATATATATATATAATATATATATATATATATATATATATATAATATATATATATATATTATATATATATATATATATATATATATATATATGTTCAGAAATATTTCCGCGGTCGGAAGTATTTGAAAAACTTGGTTCTCGGAATGAACCGCGTAAAAGATTTGAAAAATCTCGACGTTTAGGCTCCTTTTGCGAAGCCATCTTCAGGAGAATTAGAAGGGAAATAATTCAGATACGTGGCCTCAATCTGCCTACTCCACGAATCGAATTAGGAGGAATCGGAAACAATACGATTGCGTGGTCTCAACTTGCCTACTCCACCAACCATACGGCTTCCTGTCAACTCTGAAGTCTCAACCTGCCTACTCTTCAGAGCAACTGACGGGCCGATCAATAAATCAATCAATCAATCAATCAAAATACGTTTATTCAAGATTTCGGGGGGGATGGGGTACATTTTTTGTTATCTAGCTAAATATTTTATTGTGGTAAGTTATAAGGTTTTGCAACCTTCTTCAACCCTGGCTTTACTTAATTAATTCTCTAACATTTACAATATTAATAAAAAACCTAATTTTCCTATCTTTGGGGGGAATGCGGCTGCGGCCGACTTTTTTGCTAATTACGTGCCATTCGGTCGAAGGTCAATATATTTCAACTGACATTAGAAGGTAAGGGAAACCAAAGAAAACCTTTACCCACGCAATGTACTGATATTCTTAACTTTATTATATATAAATTTATAAATGGTTGTCAATAGATACATTTGCTGACGTTTCGCGCACTAACCGAACCGCACTCGGTTTTTCGGAGATTGATTTTTCGCGCACTGTCGACACTACTCGTACTTTCGGCACTACTCGCACTATCGACGTTTCACGCACTTTCGGCACTACGCGCACTTTTTCGGGTCAGCGGATTAGGAGTGGTATGTCCTCTAAGTGGTCGAGGACTTCATCAGGAGGGTCCTGAAGCACTTGGAGGATTCTGGAAGGAGGGAAAGGAAACCTTTTTTTCGGCCTTCTTCGTCGACGGTGCCACGGCGTCATGAGCGTCGTCCGGGCTTCGATGTTGGGACCGTGCAATGTACGATTGGCGTATCGAGCTTGGAGATTTTGGAGGTGTTCGAAAATGGGGGGAATTTTTAAGTGTTCGTGTACTGAGTGTGACGGATAACGTCTGTCTAGACGGAAAATACTACGGCAGATTGCTCTTTCGCAGCTCTCCAACTGTCGGACGAATCCGTGAGGTAAAATCGAATAGAGTAACGATCTATATGCTACTACTGGTATTATGAACGTTTTATACGTGTTTAACAGAGTTTGAGGATTACGTCTTCGAATTTTGCCTCTTAGAGACTATAGAATGTTAGATCTGTTTCGGACTTTTTTGAGTGGTTTTGAAGATCAGATCTCCAATTATTATGTTGCTTGAATGTGACTCCCAAGTAAATAATGTCCTCCTGCAGTTCGAGATTTTCACCCCATAACCTTAGTCGGACGTCGTTTTTGTTGAATTTACGTGTCGCGTGGCCGTATTTATAGGGGAGGGTACTCCATTGACGTAGTTACTACGTCAATGGGATATTCACGCTCATCAGTGCGGGATGCACTTTGATTGGGTGTGACATGGCGACCACTGAGAAGTGGTTTCCATGCTGATGGGAGTCTGTGACTGTCATCTCTGGTGTTCAAACAATTTGGACGTTTTTCTATTTCTACCGCTTCACGAAAAATTCGGGATTTGAAAGATCGGACGGGAGCAATAGTTCTTGTATTGGGGAAATCGATAATGTGACCTGTTTGGGTGTGATGTTGGGAAAGGGCGTTGGTGATATCTGAGTGTCTTACTGAGAGTGAATGTTCATTGGCACGGACCTGAATTCGTCGGTTCGTTTGTCCTATATAAGAACGAGGACAAACAGGGAATCTCATAAACACCGTGATTCACGTTAGGAATTTTATCCTTGACGGATCTGACCAGATGGGAGAGTTTTTGTTGGGTGGTGAATATTGTTTTGATGTTTGTGTTTTTGGGAGATCTTACGATCTTATCTGTTACTCCTTTGATGTAAGGAAGGAATAATTTAGGTGTAGATTCTTGGTCAGTGGGATTGGAAGGTGGCAGAGGTGGGGTGATGTTTGTTGATTTGATATGTGTTGTAACCGTTCTGTAATAATATATGTTTTAGAGTATTGAGTTCTGATTCACGGTGTTCGTCGTCAGATAGTCGAATGGAGCGGTAGATTAGGGTATTAACTACAGAGTTAAGTTGAGAAGGATGGTGGTGAGACTGGGCGTTCAGATAACGGTTTGTATGGGTGGGTCTACGATAAACTGAATAGGAGAAGACTTGGGATGGAAGTTTTTTGACCATGACATCGAGGAATGGCAGAGACCCATCGTTTTCCACTTCCATTGTGAATTGCATACTTGGATGTATGCCATTCAAATGATTCAAGAAGTGGAGTAACGAGTCTCCGCCATGGGGCCAGATCGCAAAGACATCGTCTACATAACGTAGCCAGCATGATGGTTCAAGGTCGAATGACGAAAGAGCTTGGGTTTCGAAATGTTCCATGAAAATGTTGGTTATGACGGGGGAGAGAGGGGATCCCATTGGGGCTTCCTTAATTTGTCTGAAGAAATTGCCTTGAAAGATAATGTAAGTGTTGGTCATGCAGTGTTTGATCAGGGATAGGTTGTCTGGGGATATTTGATGTTTCGTGTCTAGGATGTATAGTGTTTCTTCAATGGGGATATTTGTAAATAAGGAGACAATATCAAAACTAACAAGGAGATCAGTTGGGGTAATATCAATACTTTTGAGGAGTTCTATGAAGTGAAAAGAGTTTTTTACGTATGACTGGGTTTGTTCGGCAAGGGGTTGAAGGGTTTTGGCGAGATATTTGGCAAGAGGATGTGTTGGACAATTGCAAGCGCTGTTAATGGGTCGAAGTGGAATATTAGGCTTGTGAACTTTGGGTAGACCATAAATTCGGGGGGTTCTTGAAGATTTTTCTCTTGGGATTAGAGACTTTTTTATTTCAGGTGGGAGATTCGATTGGTTGATACGAGATTTTGTGGTTTTCTCCAGGTATGTTGTCGGGTCATGAGGGATACGCTTATAGTCGGGGGTGTCAAGAAGATTGGACATTTTATCGAGGTAAGAAGAAGTGTTAAGAATGACAGTGGCATTGCCTTTATCGGCTGGGAGGACGACTAGATTTTGGTCATTGTAAAGTCCTTTGAGAGATTGCCTCTCAGAAAAAGTGAGGTTGGGACGGGGTGGCCGACTTGTACGAAGAATTTTGGCGATGTCATGCCTGGCAGTTTCCGCTAGATCTGTTGGGAGATGGAACATTGCTTCTTCTGTTTGGGAGATGATAGTTTCTATGGGGATGGATTAAGGTGTGATGGAGTAGTTGAAACCTTTCGAGAGTGCTTTTGTTGCGATCTCGGGAATTGGGGTGTCAGAATAATTGTGAACAATGGAGGAGGTATAAGATAAAGATGATTTTTGTGGTTTTTGGGAATTGATGAGTTTGGCTAGTTTATTTTTCTGGGTTAAGGTCTTTTGGTCGGAAAGATGTTGTGCCTTGGAGTTGGATTGGCGATCAAAAGTATCCCATAGGATTGGATGGATGTGGAAAGAGTGAAGGTGATAGAAAGTTTTGAGAAGTAGTTCGTTAGTGTGATTTAGGTTGCGTCTGGTAGTGTGAATGGAATCTCTAAGGGGGCAAAACTTGTTCTATTGAGAATTTGGGTTATGGAGGGGGATTTAGTATGATGTTTGAGCTGTAGAAATTTGGGAATGACACGATGGTCACGACATGATTTCAGAAGCGTGAGGTCACAGAGGAGACGATGTTTTCGGGATAAAAGGAAAGAATAGGATTTTGTGATTGAAAGAAATTCCTCTCCGTAGAGTCGTATAAAATGTTCAGAAAGATTTCCGTGGTCGGAAGTATTTGAAAAACTTGGTTCTCAGAATGAACGACGTAAAAGATTTGAAAAATCTCGACGTTTCGGCTACTTTTGCGAAGCCATCTTCAGGAGAATTAGAAGGGAAATAATTCAGATACGTGGCCTCAATCTGCCTACTCCACGAATTGAATTAGGAGGAATCGGAAACAATACGATTGCGTGGTCTCAACCTGCCTACTCCACCAACCGTACTGCTTCCTGTCAACTCTGAAGTCTCAACCTGCCTACTCTTCAGAGTCAACAGATTGAGGTCACGTATCTGTATTATTCCCCTTCTAATTATCCTGAAGATGGCTTCGCAAAAAGAGCCAAAACGTCGAGATTTTTCAATCTTTTACGCGGTTCATTCCGAGAACCAAGTTTTTCAAATATATATATATATATATATATATATATATATATATATATATATATATATATATATATATATATATATATATATATATATATATATATATATATATATATATATATATATATATATCTAACAGTTATTTATGTACCAAGTGCGTTATATAGATCCTTACGTCCGGAGGGAAACATTCGGCCAGAGGGCCTTTGACCCGATGGGCGTATAGGCCAAGCTACAGAGATTTTTTCATGTAAAAAGTGTTAGAAGAAAACCAGCTCCGCCATTGTGTGTAAAATAGTTCCACATGATATAGTGATATGTTTTTCACTCGACTTTATTATTTATGTCTTTGTTTTTAACATTAATTATCAGAGTAATCGTGATGGTGTCAATAGACTTATTGTAGAAAATGAAAAGACGAAAAAAATGAGAGGTCGGACGACTCGATCAGACCCTTAGTCTAAGGGAAAATTGGAAAAACCCGTCCAAAATGCAGTTTTTTCAAAAGTTCATAACTCGGTTATCGGAGTTGTAGCGTAGATCCTCCGGCCAGTATTAGCTATTGATATGAACTTTTTTGCGAAGATCAGGAACTGTCCGATGCATAGTTTTTGATCTGTGGCCATTTGATTATGTTACTATGCAATTTTCCAGCAGACCTGAATGCGACAGGTATGGTCCGATTTCAATTTACTAAAAATATTTTGAAAGTAGAATTCTCATAGTTCGAAACGTTCATCTTGGTTTTCCATAAAAACGCTGAGAAATATGTTAAAAATAAAGCTGAACATGACGAAAAACGGCCGAGCGCTTGAGAGTAGTTGAAGAGTGGGGGTAGAGCAGCAGGCAAGGAGAAGTATGACATTCGAAAGCGTCGGCATTTTGAACGTGACGGTAATTTCTTAACGTTGTCAGATAATAATTGTAAACCCCCACTCTTCAACTACTCTCACGCGCTCGGCCGTTTTTTGTCATGTTCAACTTTATTTTTAACATATTTAGTGAATGTCATTGCTGCTTTCTTTGTGTAGTCTTATAGAAATAATGGAAATGAAAATGAATTTACCCAAGAATATCGTAGAAAATGCAGCCAAAGCTGCGAATAATTCATTGCCGGAGAAATCCAGAGTCGTATACGACAAGGATTATGAAGTATTTAATCAATGAAAGTTGCTTCATTTCTCCTCGTACAATTAGCGGGCGTTATGACCTAGGGCATAATGAGTGTGTTTAAAGCAACCGTATCCAAGGTGAAATGAACATATAATATATAAGTGAAAAATAATAGTATATTATTCAACGAGCACAAAATGATTGCTATTTTTCACGAGGGTGAAGTTTGCGACACGAGCCGCAGGTGAGTGTCGCAATTCACCCGAGTGAAAGATTGTAATTTTGTGCGAGTAGAATACTACACTTTGTCCACGACTTCCTCGAAAAAATTAGTAATGATCTGCATTTCCAACAATAAAAATAGTTATCAAAAGCGTTGACATAATATTTTCCGTGTTCACTGAAAACTGCATACTCACGTAAACGTCAATTATTTCACTTGACATCGATTCCATTCCTTTCTTTCACTCTGATGAAAATGAAATAGATACTTTGGATTTATTTATATTAATATCAACAGGACAACTATTATTCAAAATAAACGAAGGCATTGAATTTATAGTTACAATACAAGTTATATAAAGTTTTGGACTAAATAAGTTTATTTCGATTCAAAATATATTTTAATTTGAAAGTGTAAAATTGATGAATAGTATTTATTTTAATTTACCATGAAATTCTTTCACGTGCTGATGACACGTTGAATACTAATGGCATTTATTGATTTACAATTTTTTTTTTATTCACTTCAAAAAGTGAATGATGCAAAAGACAGGTTGTATACGTGTTATGAGGCACTCAATCGATTGCGATGTCTGAATCAATCAATCAATATCCCAACGCTTTGAAATATCTATATGGTCGAACTAGTCTAATATATATATATATATATATATATATATCTTTTTATATATATATATATATATTATATATTTATATATATATATATTATATATATATAATTATATATATATATATAATATATATATATATATATATATATATATATATATATATATATTATATATATATATATATATATATATATATATATATATATATATATATATATATATATATATATATATATATATATATATATGTATATAGGTTTTTATTTGATGTGTAGATGCCTGTGAACTATTTATAACTAATTGATAATTATTAACAATAACAGGATTAGTGAATCTCAAAAAACTCGATTTTATTAAAGAGTTAACGTTTCGCCACGACATTCGTGGCGTGGCGTTTTGAAAAAGCCACGAATGTCGTGGCGAAACGTTAACTTTTTAATAGAATCGAGTTTTTTGAGATTCACTAAGCCTTTTATTGCTAATAATTATCAAAAAGTTATATATAGATATATATATATATATATATATAAATATATATATATATATATATATATTTTTTTTTTTCATACTGTCTCTTATATTATGCTAGCTGAATGTTTCTCTTTGTAGTTCGTGTTGTTATTATTTATAATGTTACTTAATTTTAAATCTTGACCACATTCCATGTCTATCTCTTGAAAAAGTCCACAAAAAACGGACGAAATATCGAGGAATAAAGACTAAGGATATAAATCTTGATATCTGATCCCTCTCCCGATAAACTTTTCTTTTATAAATTCAATGAAAGGGTCGATAAAAAAATTTTCCTTATATATATATATATATATATATATATATATATATATATATATATATATATATATATATATATATATATATATATATATATATATTGATTTACAATTTTTTTTTCATTTTTATTTTCTTTAAAATTTTATTGTTGCATAAACAATTCAAGAAATACCAAATATGTCAAAACAATATACATTGTTTCATTTTCAGCAACAAGAGGATATAGGAAATAATCATAAATCGGTCAATTCATATTTCGTAGATGGTTCTTCAGATATACAAGTTCATCCGGACACACAAAAACGGGAAAATGACCCTCAGCTAACTGAAATAAAATTCGGAAATGTAGCATCTCGACGAAGTCATTCATTCAAGGAGTCCAGAATACCAAAACTCATTCATAAAAAACGTGCCAACTCAACCGGTAATCGAAGTTGTAGTGATATGAAAATAATTTTAAGAAATGGGGGAGATTCCCAACAAAAGGTTATGAATTTAGTTGTATTCAATCCTGATGACCCTTGTAAATCCATCATCAAAATGAAGGATCACGAAAGCGTGGCAGCTGCTAATTCAAATGCAGGTGTAAGTAAGATTTTGAAAACCTCAGAGACGAAACAACGAATTATTTTTTTATGCCAAAAAAACTATGGCGGTAAAAAAGAAACTAGGAGGAATCCATTTTGGCCAGGATTCTTAAATTTAGAAGCAACAGTATACGGACAAGTTGGACATAGCTGTTTTGACCGTTATGTTTTGCTTTTGTTGGTTAAATTATCCAATGTGTCAGTAATTTATAAGATCGAGACAGTGTTCTCAATGAATATTTTGATAGAGGATTTCAGTTGTCGCGATTTTGATACAAAACATGAAACAATTCTGATAGTTTTACTGATTTATTTCGATTGTGGAAGTAGTTGCTTCAATAATGGATATAAAAAACATAGATTTATGGCTATGAGTGCACTCATATATGGTATATACTGGTTTCCAGAAACCTTGAATTGTTACAAGACGTCATCAGCTTTGCCATCAGTCAGAGAAGGCCATACATCATTGATTATACCGATTCGAAAGAGTTATCACTGCACAAATTTGCTAATCTTCAACTACTCCGAAAAATATATTACTCAGTATATGAAATGCCTTTTCCGCTTCATGTCTTCCTTGAAAGGAAATCTTATTCCAGAGATGTATCAATATAATCAAGGCAATAAAAACGAACAAGCATATTTTATCAATAATACTTCACCGTATTTTAGCCATAAAATTGCAAATATAGACGATAGTTTTCAGAAACATTCAACAAATCGAAATTATCATGCTTACTTCTTCAGTTGTTCTGTGGAAAGACCAGGAAAGGAAGAACTGAATTCAATTGTTGAGAATAATATGCAATGGGATGGATTGCCAACTTATCCAATTTGGAGAATAAAGAAATCTAAATATTATAATTTACCAATTAAAAAAAATGGAGATCCTTTAACCGCACAGAAAATGGCGGAAAAAACATCGAAAGAAGATAAGATTGCATCCGCTACTAGATCCAATACACAAATGTCGACTGGATCTTGTGCAGATAAATTGCTTGAGTCTAAATTATCAGAAAACCATAACATGTGGAAAAAATCAGAGATGAAAAGGAAGGTTTCGTTCAGGGATGATGTGGATTTTCTCGAACGTGGGGGATGTCATAGGAAAGGTTTAGAATATGGTTTCAATAATGCGAAAGGACAACATAAAGATTCACTATCAACTGATTCACTAGATATCTATAAATCTGATGATGAATTAGCTGATTTGTTAATGACTGATTCTTTAATGATGATTGCTGATAGCATACCAGAAAGAGATATGAAACCAAATCATTCTAGAAACAAAGAGCTTTGGGAAAATTTAGAATTAACAAATTCAGCTGAAGATATTCTCTCCAAACTGACTAGATCTTTCGACTACCGAGATGCAGAAAGATCTTCATCATTTGAAACTAAATCTGGACGAACTACCTCGAATTTTTATGATGACAAAAGCAATTCATCGAGTGCAGGTGTAAACTTACAGGAGGACAAAACAATGGACGATCAAGTAAATAAATTTGGACCAACTTCACTCAATTCCAAAAGTTCCCTAGAGAACAACAATTACAACAAAGGAGAAAAACACATAAGAGGTAGTATTGCAACAGAAAGGAAAGTTACGGAGCAGGTTAAACACATAGAGAATGAAACTTCTGATAGTGCTGAAATAGTCCGATACTATGATTACAAAGCAAAACTCATAAAACATCTATACGATGCATCTGGTCATAAAATTGAAACTTCTGGTAGAGATCTGACGTCCGAAATGTTCGACCAAAATGGCAATCTAAGGACAAATCTGTATACAAGAAATGGTGAAAGGATAAATGCTGTCTATAATTCTAATGGAGAACTCTTGAAAACTTTTTCCAATCTGAAATTGTATACACATACAAGGACAGACAACGTCAAAGATATTAGTTTATTATCTAAATTATTTGAAGAAAATGAAGTATCCAATACAAAACAAAATGAGACGATTATTGATGATGGTGGTTGTTCGAAAAAGTATTCTGACTCTGGAGACTGCCATTTAGGTCGAAGATTTGATCATAAGAAAAAATCATCAACTGTAATAGCCTCTAAAGACTTAGAAAAAGCTATTGAAATTGAAAACAAATCAAACGAAAAGACACTGGACTCCAAAGACCCAGAAATGACGCCAATTTTAAACGGAGACGAAACAAGAAAAAGTGAAGTGTCTATTTCTTGGTTGAATGAGCTTTTATCAGCCAGTAAAGTTTTTGCCAGAAAAAAAAGGGATTCAATTTTCAGAAGGAAATCGAAATTGAGGCTCCTTGATCTGAATGTACTATACGATGTTGACGGTAATATAATAACTCATGTTTACGACTGCCGAGGAAATTTATTGGCTAAGTCTCCTTCTGGAAAAGCTGATACATTAATACCTTTTTTATTCGACAGCTCTGGAGCTTTCATGGAGGGTAGATTCGTTTCTGAGAAAAACGAACTGAAAGTCGTGTTTGATAAAAACAAAAATATTATTAAATCTATCTCTTTAACTACTCTCAATAAATTATTGAACAGAGTTGGAGAGGAAAGAAACGGAGACTCTTCACTTAGAAATGAAAGAAACAATTTAAGATCTGAAATTGATAATGAAGCTAATAATCCACAGAATTTATCTGAAAGTAATCCTCCAGTTCTTGAAAAAAAAGCATCACGAGTAGAACATGCGAAACAAGAAAAGTATATTCGGCAGTTATTCGATGAAAAAGGAAATCTACTGACTGCAATATACGATTCAAAAGGAAAACAGTTGGAAATATCAAATCCAGAATTTGCATCAAATTTATCACCATATTTGTTCGATTCTGAAGGAAAACAAACGAATCATTATTACGATTCTGGTGGACACAAATTGAGAGCAATATATGATGAAGATGGCAATGTCCTAAAAAATATGATAATTTCTTTGACTCATCTGAAAAAAAATCAGAAATGTGTCAATAAACGTTCCAATAATAAAGATATGTTTACCAAAATAAAAAACTATTCAAAAATTGTTGATAAAATTATATCACTTGATGATGTAAGTGAAAATACACATGAAATGGGCTCTGATAACAATTCGAATCCAAACTGCAATAAACATCCAAATCATCAGAAATTCAAGTGGGATAAATTTAAATTATCACAAAATACACCCATGACAAGCGAACATAGATTCTCAAATCCTAGTAGTTATAATTTTGAAGGTAAACATCTGAAATCATCTTCTTCAGTAAGTGTCAAACGAGGTGAAAATCATAAAATGTACCCGCATATGCAATATGATATAAAAACCGGCAAATCTATGCACAGGTTCTATGATTCTATTGGAAATGAAATAAAAGGAGTGTACGACTACAATGGAAGGGCTATGATAAAAACCAAATCAGGTGATGCAGAGAAATTAGCTCCATACATTTTCGACAGAAATGGATTGCTGTACAAGAATATCTACGATGAATATGGTGAACAGATTAAAAAAATTTATGATTATAAAGGAAGGGATATAAAAAGAATATCGGTGAAGCCGATTAATTCTGAGCACACCATCGGAAAAACTAGAAGGAAAGAGGAGAAAAGAAAACAAGGTTCCGTTTATGATGGCGATGGAAATTTGGTAACGGAAATTTGCGACAGGAAGGGTCATCCACTAGTAAAGACCAAATCGCTCAACATGGAGGATTTAACTCCTTTCATATTTCATGAGAATGGGAATAGAAGACGAGTTTATGACAAGTGTGGGTACGAAATAGGACATTTATACGACCATAAAGGCAGTCTCTTGAAATATCTACCTTACGTTAAACAAGTAAAGAAAAAAGAAGTGCAACATTTTGGGATCTTCAGTAGATCAGGTAGGAAATTTAACAATTTCTATGATTCCGAAGGAACTATCATTATTGCGTTATACGATGATGATAATAAATTGATATGCTCTATTGAAAAGGGACAAAATAACGTTAAAATTCTATCGAAATTTCTTTTCGACGAACATGGTCGTTTTTTAAAGGGAAAATATCTCGATTTTCGAGGATCCCGAATCAAAAGAGTTTACGATTCTAACGATAATATCATCCACTCAATAATCAAAACATATCCACAAAAATCTAACGACGAACGGTTCGAACACGTAAGAGGCAATAAGAGAGTTATGAAAAATATGTTTAGCGTATCAAAAATAAATGAGGATCCAGGAAGTATTTCTAAGCAATGGCAAAAAGTGCATTATGGTAGAAATGGAAATAAGAATACTCAGAGTTTAGCAAACGCAACATCTCAGTCCGATATAGAATTAAAAATCAGGGGATCGAAATTAAAAAGACCGATATCTGCATATTTCTTGAAGGAACCACAATCACAAAGTGAACCACCGGTTAGAATTTTTCACAGTTCTTCATCTGTGTTGATTAAGCTTAGAAAATTTCCTGATAAAAATTCCAGACCATTAATCGAAACTCATTACTCTAAAGGTACAGTACCGAGTTCTTCAAGTAGAAATTCGATTTCTGATAGTCGTGATATAGAGGACAAATCACGAAAATCTATTTTAAATAACAACCGAAATTTGGAAGTATCAGAGAATAAAGGAATTTCAAAAATGAAGGAGAAATATAGGTGTTATGAAATCAAGAAATGCTCAGATACAAATGTTGATAAAAAAGTCGTTGATACAGCTCGACGTCATCGTTCCAAATCGAGAAATTCTATTCAAGGCAGCCTGGATGATATTTCGGTAGGTTCCGAAGGTTATAACAGGCATCGGCATTCGACGAAAAAAAGACACTCTGTTGAACATTCCGACAGGAATACGAAAAATAATTGTAAACGAAGTCAGTGCAAAACAATTAACCATCGCAAACGTATTCCATTTTTCACTAATTTGAGAGATAAGATCCTAACAGTAGTTTTCGATAATTTGAATCTTAATTCCAAGATTAACAATACTTCTACGAGAGATGATGAAAAAAGTCAGTTTTTTGAAAAACGCAAAAAGAATTCTGAATATATCGAAAAAATTATATCTAATTATAGATTCCACAAAATCGTTGATATAACTGAAAACAAAATTAAGTTACATAAAAATACGAAAAAGAGGAATGACGAAGATCCAGAAAGGTATTCGCAAGAAGTCAATTATAATTCCAATTTGGGTGGGCATTGTTATGATACTTCTGATAAGTTGGCTAAACAATGTAAATCTAGAATTGCTTTTGATAGAAGTGAAGGTATGGGCCCTAACACTTGCAATACTTGCCGAAGTATTAGCACTATTTATACCAATAAGAAGCTGGTTAAAAAGATTAACGACAATAAGTACCCGGCCAAAGTGGATTCTGATCTAATTTATTTAGTCAGTAAACAATCTCTACCTGGTGAATTAGATACACTGATTGAGCCAGTTCTCACGCAGATGAATTACATTCCTGAAGGTAAATTTTTGTAGTTGTTTAGCGGATAAGAAATGACAAGTGTTCAACAACAATAGATTTTGGGAAATCGTAGTAATAGTAATAGTTTGTTGGTGCTTTCAAGTACCAAAAGATATTACATTATAAATATATTTTATAACCTATATATATATATATATATATATATATATATATATATATATATATATATATATATATATATATATATATATATATATATATAAAACATTATTCTTCGTGTTATCGATACACGTTCGCGGCAATAAAATGAAGTAAACTAGGACGTTTATTTGAAGCTAATCAAACAAACCTCTTAGCGGATCTGGTTATACGAGTTCACGAAGCATCGAAATATCCACATATACCTTCAGACGGTAAATGTTAGAAATATTAAGTTGTCTGTTAAGACAACCTGTTTCGCCCTTATTTGGGGCTCATCAGTATCATCCATCCATCGAAAGTGATAACCAACCAAATATTTCAAACGTTCTTATATTTTCCTTCTAGT
>JARQZK010005468.1:0-17651 GCA_030704885.1 Cynegetis impunctata | reverse complement strand
AATATTGTTACGAATTCGGGTTCGCTAGGATGATTTCCAATAACTAACTAAATTTAATTAATAAACAAATCGGTATTTATTTACAAAACAGTAATTTTAAAATAACCACACTTTTCAATAACTGTCAATACTTCAAAACACAGGCTTCGCTCTTAATTTATAACACGGTAGTTCACTGTAAACTGTAACTGTAGACTCTCGTCTCTTCTATGGTCGCTTATATATGTCTTGTCATTCCTTCGAGAAGCTTCCAGAATGTTCCAGTCTTCGAATTAAGAGGGCGGTTACTTCAACGTTCATCGAATATTCCAGAGAACACAGAGTCGGCTTTAGACATTTTCGTAACACTGCCCCCCTCTTAAGTTTGATCGTCCCGATCAAAATCTTCTGATACACTTCCACCGTGATACTTTGCTAGCCTATCTAAATGTACAACTTTAGGCTTCGTCCTAGGAGTGCGTTGGATTCGGTAGACAACATCATTTATCCTCTTTGTGACTTTATAGGCTCCTTCCCAATTCTGGCTCAATTTAGGTGATAACCCTTTCTTTCGCTGGGGATTGTACAACCATACTAAATCTCCTTCTTTAAATCCGGCTGAGTTCGCCCTCAAATCGTATCTGGTCTTCATTCTGTCAGTACTAGCATCTATCTTATCCCGGACGTGCTCATGGATCTTGCTTAGGTGCAGTCTCAATTTATCTGCATAAGTCTTTACTTCCAATGGTGTATCTTCGGGAGTACCGAACAGCAAATCACATGGTAAACGTAATTCTCTACCAAAGAGTATCTTTGCTGGAGTATGACCTGTGGAATCATGAACCGATCCTCGATAAGCCATCAGCAGTACTGGCAAATATCTGTCCCAATCCTTTTGGTGATCAGCCACAACCTTCGACAGGTATTGTTCCATGGTGCGATTGAATCTTTCCACCATCCCATCAGACTGTGGATGTAATGGAGTGGTTCTGGTCTTTCGGATGTTCAATATCTCCATCACTTTTTAAAAACTTCGCTTTCGAAGTTTCTTCCCTGGTCTGAGTGCAATTCCAGTGGAACTCCGTATCGAGATATGAACTGATCTACCAGTACACGTGCGACAGTCTCAGTCTCTTGGTTCGGAAGAGCATAGGCTTCAGGCCACTTGCTGAAGTAATCCATGACAACCAGTATGTATTTATTTCCATCGTTAGAAGTTGGAAATGGCCCGGCAACATCAATAGCGATCCTCTCAAATGGAAGCCCTACATTGTATTTCTCCATTTTTCCATGAGTTCTCTTTGAGGGTCCCTTAGTGGCTGCACATGTTGGACATTTTCTGCACCAAGCTTCTACGTCATCACGGCAGTAGACCCAATAAAATCTTTCCCTTATCCTTGCAATTGTCTTATTCACGCCAAAATGGGCCCCTGAGCTTCCACCGTGGATTTCCTGTAGAAGTTCTTGCACTTTGCTGGTTGGTACCACTAAGAGGGTTTTGATTTCTTTACCATCCGGACTTTCCCATTTCCTCTTGAGTAACCCATTTTCAAGAATTAAGGAATCCCATTGCGCCCACAGTGCCTTCGTTTTAGCGCTCATCGTTGAAATATCTTTCCAGGTGGGTCTACGGTCGAGTCTTTTCCATTCTCTGAGATGCTTTATTTCAGGATCTTGTTCCTGTGCCTCAATTAATTCTTTTGTCGTCCATCCCTGTTTCAAATCGATGGTAGTTCTCCTTAAATCGATTATTCCTTCTTTCATTTCAATTTTCTTGCAGTGTCGACATTCTTCTTTGCATGGTCGTCTGGATAAAGCATCAGCATTATTATGGATTTTCCCTCGTCGATGTTCTACTTTGCAGTCATATTGTTGCAGTCTTTCTATCCATCTTGCGATTTGGCCCTCTGGAATCTTCATCTGCAATAACCATTTGAGTGCTGCATGGTCAGTCCGAACCAAAAATCTTCTTCCATAAAGGTACTTGTGAAAATGCTCTATGGATTTTATCAGAGCTAACAATTCCTTTCGAGTAACGCAATAGTTTCTTTCTGATTTGTTGAAAGTTTTGCTGTAATATTCGATGACTCTTTCTTCGCCTCCTTGTACTTGTGACAAAACAGACCCAATGCCCATATTGCTAGCATCCGTATCTAGAATAAATAGTCCCGTAGTCTGTGGATACGACAAAATAGGGCTTGAGCAAAGTGCAGCTTTAAGTTGTCGAAATGCTGCCTCGCACTCTCTTGTCCAGTTGAAGGTGGCTTTATTTTCAGTCAGTTTATGTAATGGTTTAGCTATATCAGCAAACTTATCTACAAATCTCCGATAATAGGTACATAGTCCTAGAAAACTTCTAACCTCATGTTTGTCTTTCGGTCTTGGCCATTCTCTTACTGCTTCAACCTTATCCTCTGATGTATGTATTCCGCTAGATGATATCGTATGTCCTAGAAAATGTACCTGATTTTGAAATAGGCAACACTTTTTATAGTTTAATTTCAAATGAGCATTCCTAAATCTGCTGAAAATTTCTTTCAGATTTTTCAAGTGGTCTTCGAAGGATGCTCCCATAACCATCACATCATCTAAGTATACTAAACAGGTTTTCCAAGTTAATCCTTTCAGAACCAATTCCATCAGTCGTTCAAACGTTGCCGGTGCATTGCATAACCCAAAAGGCATAACATTGAATTGGTACAATCCACTTCCAGTTGAGAATGCAGTTTTCTCTTTATCATCAGGGTGGATCTTTACTTGCCAGTATCCACTCTTTAGGTCTAATGTCGAAAACCACTTCGACCCCGACAGTGTTGTTAACGTGTCATCTATTCTGGGTAGTGGATAGCTATCTTTCTTGGTAACATCATTAAGTTTCCGATAATCGACACAAAATCTTGTTGTCCCATCCTTCTTCTTAACTAGAACAACAGGTGCTGACCATGGACTTGATGACTCTTCTATGATTCCCTTCTCCTTCATGGATTCGATTAATTCAGCTACTTCTGATTGTTTAGCTAATGGAAGTCTTCGAGGAGCTTGTCGTATAGGGTGGGCATTCGCTGTGTCGATCCGGTGGGCAACTAAACCAGTTCCTTCGAGTTCTTGGTCTTCAAAGAGGTCGCTTTCTTCGTGGATAAATTTTCGAGCCAATTTTATCTGTTCTGATGATAAATGTTTCCATGAAGTCTCCAATTTAGTGAAATCAACATACTTTTTCTTAGTTTCCTGTATATCAGCTGGTTCCTCACATCGAGCTATCCACGAAACTGGTTCCAATGTAGCCACTGTTTTTCCTTGTTCAATATTTAGCTGTTCGTTACTAATATTAGCTACTCTTACAGGGATGTTTCGTTTTGTCAGAGATAAAGTCCTAGCCGTTAAAAATGTACAGTCTAATTTAGGTTCAATGAGTCCAACACACCACCCAGGATCGTGTTCTGGTCTTACATAGATAATATGCTCTGAGCAAGCAGGTATCTTATAGGCTTGAATTGTTTTCAGACTTACTTGATTTTCATTGGAGCCATAGTTTGGAATGAATTCCTCATTTCCAATCTTTAAAATTCCAGTATTCTTCTCATAGACTAATCCATATTTTTTCACAATGTCCATACCCAAAATAAACTCATCAGTAATGTCTGCTACAAGAACTTTGTGTGGGATCTGCAATCTTTCCCCAATTTCCAATAAAATCTCAGCTTCTCCACGAATATAGCTCCTTTGACCAGTTGCTGTCTTCAGAGTTATATTGTACCTCATTGGAGTAATTTTAGATGTTGGTAGTATATCAGGCCTAACCAATGATACTTCAGCGCCAGTATCAACAATTACCTTGACAGGTTGTCCTGAGATTGAGCCATTAACTGATAAGCTTCCACCTGCAATGCCTCTAATGAAAACGGTCCTGGGGCTGTCACTTCCCCAGTCAGAGTTTGCCCCTTTACTCTGACTGGTGGTAGTTTTCCTGATTCCTCCTAGGTGCTGGTGAGGATGATCTTCCTCTGTTTCGGTTATCATCTCTGCCTCTGTTCATTCTGGAACGACATTCTCTACTAGTGTGTCCATATTTTCCACACGAGTAACATTCACCCTTAAAAGATACTCGGTTCTTTTCAAAAGAAGAAATAAGTTTGTCTAACCGTTCCAATACTACTCCAAGTGTATTATTTTCCTCGACTTCCACTTTTCGAGCTCTGTGTGTTGTTCGGTTATTACAAGATGTTAGTTTTGCTGTTTCAAATTCCAGAGCCCTCACTAAAGCATCATTTCCTGTTCTTGGTCTCAAAATTTTCAAATGTTGAATCAGGTCAGTGTCTTTTAACCCATTAACAAAAGATTTGACACTCAATTGCTCAAGGATATCATCTGGAGCCATTGGGTAGGCTAACCGAGTCAACTTTTCTACTTCGGCCTGAAATTCTTGCAGTGATTCATTTGCCTACCTTCTAATTGAGCCTGATACAACATTTCTTTATGATCATCACCATATCTCAACTCTAGGGATTTTATTAGAGTTATGTAATCTTCCTGCTCTTTTACTGACAATTTTTGTAACAGTTCTGCAGCTTTACCTCTGAGGGACAAAACCAGTTCTACTGCTTTCATTTCATCTGTCCAACCATTAGCTTGGGCTGCTGCTTCAAACTGTCGTTTGAATATTGGCCAGGAAGAATCTCCATCAAAAGTAGGTGGCTTCGAAACTTTCTGTCTGGGGACTGGATTTGACATTACTTTTGATTCATTTCTTTCCACTGTAGATATTCGTTTTTCTAAATCTTTCAATACCTGCGATTCACGTTCTTCTAAATTATGCAATTGCTCCTCCAGGTCTTCCTTCACATGTACTATTTCTCCTCTCAATTTCTCATTATCCTCCTTCCTAACTCTGTTGAGATCTTCCAGGATTTTCTGTAGTCCTTGTAATTCTTGCTCCCGACGTTTCTGTTCATCTAATTTTTCTTGTTCTCGACGTTTTTGTTTTTCTAATTTCTCCTGTTCTCGACGTTTCTGCTCTTCCAATTTCTCCTGTTCTCGACATTTCTGCTCTTCCAATTTCTCTCGTTGACGTTGTTCCTCTTGTTCGGCGAATTTTTGCATTAGTTTTTCAATCATCGATTCCATTTTTCTGGTTATTGGCATCCCACTTCTGACACCAGTTGTTACGAATTCGGGTTCGCTAGGATGATTTCCAATAACTAACTAAATTTAATTAATAAACAAATCGGTATTTATTTACAAAACAGTAATTTTAAAATAACCACACTTTTCAATAACTGTCAATACTTCAAAACACAGGCTTCGCTCTTAATTTATAACACGGTAGTTCACTGTAAACTGTAACTGTAGACTCTCGTCTCTTCTATGGTCGCTTATATATGTCTTGTCATTCCTTCGAGAAGCTTCCAGAATGTTCCAGTCTTCGAATTAAGAGGGCGGTTACTTCAACGTTCATCGAATATTCCAGAGAACACAGAGTCGGCTTTAGACATTTTCGTAACAATATTTAGATTTCAACTTTGGTCATGCTGGTTAAGTATTCGAAAGGTGAGATCAAATATAAATCAATAAATAATTTGTGTACGTACTCTGTGGTGCAACGACCAAGAATAAGAACATAACCTGCATCAAATATGACACAGTAGCACCACAGAAGAATATCACTGTTATGACGTTATGAGTATTATGTTTGTTAAAATTAGTGTTCAATTAAGAGACGTACAAAAAAAAATTTATAAGATCAACATTATGTGAACCAGCGATATATAAATTAAGACAAAAAAACACGATGTCCTTCTTCAGAGCTCTGAATAGAAATTTGCCGTATATTAGACAGCAGTTTGGAGCTTTACTAGGCAATACAAGTGCATCTGTGAAAACAATATGTGGAATTGTTCTATTCAGTTACTGTTTATCATATTCAGAAAATGCAGTTAGGATAATTTCTGTCACTCCAGGATTGTTGATGCCACCAGCTTTCTGGTTATGGACTGCATTTACATTCTGTTTTTTAGAAATATACTTCTGGGAAGTGATAGTTGACATAGTTACCGTAGGGTTATGTGGAAAACTCATAGAACCTCTGTGGGGGCAAATGGAAATGATGTCTTTTTTTGCGATAGTTAATTTTGGGGTGGCTGTTATAACAACTATATTTTATCTTATACTTTTTGCTTTCACTAGTAACGATGAATTATTATTTGAAGTTCACATTCATGGGTTGGCTGGGTATCTCGCTGGGGTTTCTGTTGCTGTAAAGCAAATAATGCCTGACCTGGTAATTGTAAAGACGCCATTGGGAAAATTGAGTAACAGAAATGTACCACTCACTGCATTTTTTGGATCACTAGTTTGTTGGTTGATTGGATTATTAGATGGTACTTACCCAACCATGTTTTTAAGTGGTTTGATTGTTAGCTGGATTTATTTGAGGTTTTATCAGAAACATAGCAATGGAACTAGAGGGGATATGGCAGATTACTTTAATTTTGCAAGGTATGGAAACTTCTGATGTCATTAAGTAGTTATAGTTCTTAGGTTTTAACTTTATTTAAAATAGTTTTCTTAAATAATTGCTTCAAAACTTCGAATCATTTAATGCATCATCATACAATCATGCTATCTAATAATATGTATGATCTGACAATCTCAATTGCAGCAGGTAACAAAAATTATCCTATCTAATAATATTTCTTCAATATTTTATTGCTTACTGAAATTTAATTATTGTTTTCATTATGGTCATCTATTAAGTAGTGATGGCTTTATCAGTTGAATTCAAATGATCTGTACTTAACATGAACTTTTTTCATTTCAAGGTTTATGTTTTTATCTATGAATCTTGTGAAGAAAATTTGCATTTTTTACACATTCATAATTTGTTGTCAATTTTTTTATTAAGCAGTTTTTGCAATTCACAAAGTATTCCACTCTAAAGTGCATAATTAAAACATCTAGTAAATTTTTACTAGCACTGTTTTGTTTGTTTTCCAACATTTCATTTTTATTTCAGTTTTTTCCCAAATGTTGTTCAACCTCCAGTACATGTAATTAGCAATAGTATCTACAGTATTTTTGTCAACATTGGATTATGTCAAAAAGTGGTCAGAAAATATGATATAGCCAACCCAACTGGAGTGATGATTGTACCTGGAATTGAGCAACAAGATGTGGAACGGAGAAGGTAAAATATGCATCTCATATTATATATATATATATATATATATATATATATATATATATATGTGTGTGTGTGTGTGTGTGTGTGTGTGTGTGTGTGTGTGTGTGTGTGTGTGTGTGTGTGTGTGTAGTAACTATGGTCTCTAATCGGTTTATATAATTTTCCTATTTTGGAAGAAATATCTGTGAAATATTCAATGATGTTCCAGAATGTTGTAGAAGGACGAGATATAGAGTATGGTCAAAATTTAATTTGTTTTTTGCAACTTAAAAGCAATCAATAAAATTATTTTATTAAAATGTATTTCGTGAAATTCTTATCTAAGAAATTTGGCATATGCTTACTGTCTGGCAATTAATCTCTTCCATCTAGTTTGATACATATAATTTTTCCTTTATGTTAATCAGTATTATTTAGTTTTCATTACTACTTTCGAATTATATTTTGACAAGTTAAATATTCTATATTAAGAGTTATACATCTTCCAAAATATTCATTTACTATTATTGTTTTAAGCTAAAACTCTCTTATTTTTCAGGCAAATTGCACTGAAAGCACTTAGTGAAAGACTCTCCAAGTATCAACATGATAAACAACCACTTCTACCTAAAATCAAGAAAGATATCAAACCAGACCCACTTTTAAATACTGCAACTCAAATCCCAGCTCCATCACATGTACCTACAACTTCTTCTATAACACAAGACCAGCAAATTGTTAACGATTCTGATGATATATCTGTGAACGTTGGAGCTTCAACTTCTTTCATGCCTCCCCCGACAATTTTGTAAATAACGATTAAATGAAATATCAAGTGTTGATATTATAATTGATTAACTGAATTATGTATAGATAAGCTTTATTTATATTTTGTAATATACAATAAGTGAAAATTTTATTACAGTAAATATTTAGTTACATTAATGTTCCTGATATTTCATATTATTCAGCTCTAAAAAATTGGATTGACAGGAGAATAAGACCATGTTGGAGAGTTAAAGAGTTCAGTTAATGAAGTAGTAACTGCTACATCGATATACAGATTATATTAATGTTTAAATAATAATTGAATAACCGCCTTTAAAAAACTGGGTAAGATGAAATATAAATTATTTAAAAGGTGAAAATCACAAATTGTTTTATTTGTTACATTTTTTACTGAATCGAAAAATGTTATTTTCAAATTTGATTTTCATCTTCAAAATGTTGCATAAACTGTTATTGGCAATATACATCTCAACAGGTATAGTGCTGAATAATTCAATTGATTGAAGGAAAAGAAAATCCGGCAATATATATATATATATATATATATATATATATATATATATATATATATATATATATATATATATATATATATATATATATAAATATATATATAGCCGAGCAGAATTATCGGTATAGCGCGCTTATATGGAAGCAGCCGTTGACACGTGTTTCGGACTCTTTGGTCCTCATCAGAACGGCGTAGCCAAGCATTGGATTGAAAACTTGGAGATGAAAATAGCACAACAAACGAAATCCCCTGCTACGGAAGACAATCACACATTTGTGGCTTATTGTTTGAACTCTCCGGTTTGGGAGATTTGGTCAAACTTTGCCACGGAGGCGATTACCAAATCTCCTAAACCGGAGAGTTCAAACAATAAGCCACAAATGTGTGATTGTCTTCCGTAGCAGGGGATTTCGTTTGTTGTGCTATTTTCATCTCCAAGTTTTCAATCCAATGCTTGGCTACGCCGTTCTGATGAGGACCAAAGAGTCCGAAACACGTGTCAACGGCTGCTTCCATATAAGCGGGCTATACCGATAATTCTGCTCTACTTGTTTAATATTTTCCCGCGACTAATTTCTTTGTTGTATATATATATATATATATATATATATATATATATATATATATATATATATATATATATATATATATATATATATATATATATATATATATATATATATTTATATATACAGGGTGTTCTACAAGCTATTTGACAGATGGTAGGTCACTTGATTTTAAACATTTTTTAAAAATAAATATGGGTCCGATTCGTTTATGTTTAGAAGTTAGCATTTGAAGAATCGTAATTTTTTCAGTCAATCAGGAAGTAACAGAAATTCACTAAGCATGTTAAGCTATGCACACATAAAATATACACCTGACCTGCTTCAATGAAAATAGAACTATCGGCTGATAAATAGAAATATCGGTTGTTATGACATTAATTATTGTTATAATAGTGTCATTCTAATTATTTATTAGATATTTCGTGTGAAAGTTCTAAATAAAAAATGCATTTATTGTCCACTGAGGAATATGCAGATATTGTGTTTGTATATTAGTATGCCAATGGTAACGCCAGACAAGCTGCTCAAGAATACCGACGCAAGTATCCAAATAGACATCAAGCTGCCCCCACGGTGTTTAGTGCATAATTTCGTAGACTTCGGGAAGCAGGTAATCTTGCTCCAAAGAAGGACATTCGCCCTACTGAAGTAAATGTACAAGATGAAGAAAATGTGAGAGATGCTGTCCTTGATAACCCTTCAATCAGTGTTCGGCGTATATCTAGTAACCTTCATGTATCACCGAATTTTGTATGGCGTGTATTGAACAGAGAAATGTTACATCCGTTTCATCGCCAAAATGTACAGGCGTTGCATGCTGGAGATTCCCCACAGCGATTAGGACTTTGTCGGTGGTTACTTCAGCAACAAGCACAAAATGATAGATTCATTTCGCTTGTCATGTGGTCTGATGAAGCATGCTTTACTAGGGATGGCATAAATAATAATCATAATGAACATGTATGGGCGTTGCAAAATCTACATGCAATTAGACCCAGTGGCGTAGATGGCTTTTTGCGATGGGGGGGGGGATATGACAAAGTTTCCCTTCCAAAGTTCTATTTTTGTTGATAAAAATGATCTTTCATGTAGGTTATACAAATTGAGCAGAAAAATTAAATTCAATTGCAAAAAATTCGAATTTGGAAAAAATTAATTAAAAATCAGTGAAATATTGAATTATATTCAATTGGATATATACGTCATTCAAAATCTTCT
This sequence comes from Cynegetis impunctata, assembly GCA_030704885.1. NCBI lineage: Eukaryota > Metazoa > Arthropoda > Insecta > Coleoptera > Coccinellidae > Cynegetis > Cynegetis impunctata. The sequence continues at coordinate 7,426 of JARQZK010005468.1, read as the reverse complement.
TTGGAAAATTAGAGCAGAAAATCTAGTTTTCGGCGTTTTTTGACAATCCATTTATGATTTCGTCAGCTGTGATTCCAATGTCACGATGAATTACCAGAGCAGCCAAACCTTTCAATAACAAAACATTGGACAAACATGAGTTTTCAATTTGCAATGAATTTTATATAGTCAGAAGGGTCATTACAAGTCCATTTCTTTTATTGTGCTCCTTTGAATCATTTTTATTCGCTTCAAACGTACGATACCGGCAGCGCAGCTAATATTCTGAGCAACATGATTTCCGAAAAAAAAAATTCTAGGCAACCATCCAGCTCTCTTATTGAATTTTTAGGCTTAACATCGCCTCTACGAATTCTTCGAAACTTTCAACTAACGAGAACAGTAGGCGTGGCAATAAGAAATTTTTGATAAAACTCGTGAGTTGAATTTATCAGCTGCTTTGTTAATTTCGTATAAATCATGCTTTAAAAACACCGAAAATCTTTCTAATATATTTAGTCCAGTCAACAAGTACCTTTTTTGTTCAACTTCTTTCAGCAGTCTCAGAAAAATATGAGCAAGGTGTTACTCGATTCGGAATAGCATGTAGATGTTTTTTGAGAAAAATAAAAATTCGCTCGCGAAAATTGTGAAAGTTATAAGCAATATACTGAAAAAAAAAATTTATTGAGATTGTTGAAATTTTTAGAAATCAATATTCATAATTTTCTCAGAGAGGTAAAAACACGGCCGAAAACGGATTATTTGGTTTGGACAAGTCACGCCCATTAAGGACACTTCAACAATAAACATTATTTAACCATCTTAAATATGAAAATTAAGGAATGAAAAAATTCAGACAGATACTAAATCGGTGACTGAGCAATAATCCGGCGATAATAACGATTTTTCAATTAGTTATGCATTAGTTTAACAATTTTTTGGTACTTGAACATGAGAATCGTAACTGTTCACTATAGATCTGAGTTTTTTCATTCTCGGAGCTATTATTATAAGGTTACAGAGTAAATATCCGTTAAAAAAATAAAAAAATTTAAAATTTTCAGTTTTTTATTAACAATTTACGTAGTTTTGCAACATCAAAATGAATTTTTTTTTATAATTTTAATGATCCATTTTTTATTATCAGTAGCTAAATGGAAATGGTTTTTTCAATGTTCATCTCCTATTGTTTGAAAAATTGTTATGAACGAATGCGTTGTTTATAAGATAATCGAGAAAAAAAAGTTATGATTAATTAAAGTGTTTGATTTTGCAACTAAGTAAATTGTTAATAAAAAACTAAAAAATTTAATTTTTGAATTTCTTTAACGGGGATCTATTCTGCAGTCTTTCGTAACTAGCTCCAAGAAAAAAAAATATATCAGATCTATAGTTTAACAGTTATCATACTTGCAATTTTCTTGTACAAGCAGCAAAAAACTATTGCATAACTATTTGAAAAAATTTGTTTATTGTTCATTCACCGATCCAGTAAGAACCTTCAATTTTTCATTCCTTAATTTAATATTCAAAATAATGAAATTATGTTTATTGTTAAAGTGTCCGAAATGGGCGTTACTTTCACAAGCCAGATTACCCATTTTCGGCCGTATTTTTACCCCTCCTGGAAAATTATTAATATCAATCCTACAGTTCCGGGAGACTTTCTTTTAGAAAATATCCTCCTCCTTTTGTATCTTTATTTAGATATAAAAAATATCAATTACTTTTTGAGATAATTTTTTTTTCCAGTAAATTGATATTCGAAATATTAAATATTGATTGAAAATCTTTTATGAGCAGAAGTCATTACGCTCCTCGAATGTAAACAGGAATTTAATCGGTCAATAGGACCAAAAAACATATGTGAAATGGAAAATTTTATTTACGAAGGAAGAAGTCAACCAAAACCTCTTCAGACTACCTATAGGTACTATTTAACAAAAGCTCGAGCAGTTTTGTTTAATAGCAAGTATATCATACAATCTAGAAAGAGAAGAAGTGCAAGGAGATTTTGATTGACTTCTTCCTTTCGAAATAAAAATTTTCTATTAAAGCCATTCGACTTCTTTAAACACGTTTTTCGTTCATAGTGTCCCATTAAAATACTAATTACTAATTAATGGAACATTGAATAAAATATGCTCAAAACTACTAGTTACTTTACCCAAAATTAGAAAAACGATTCAATTTCTTGATTTATTATTATGTTAAAATTATGAGTAGATACTTACTTTACATGTGCTCAAGCTGTCCATGATTATAGCGAGCGTCCATTTGTGGCTCCTGATTGGTCGTCCTGTGCGAAGCGCAAAAATTATGCAATACACAATTGCACACCCGTCACGAAAACATATTTAGATGATTTTTATATAATTGCACATACATAATATCATAGTGCTTAGTAACTTTGATGTATACTTCAATACGAAGACTTTTATTCAATTCCATTATAATTTTCGTAGGCTCATGGGGGGGATTGATCCCCTTGATTCCCCCCTATCTACACCACTGATTAGACCAAGACGATTTCAGCAACGATTCAGTGTCAACGGTTGGGGTGGCATATTCAACAATAATTTATTACCTGTGCATGTTCTAAATGATCGTTTAAATGCAGATCTTTATAGACATTTCTTAGGACACGACCTTTTAGAGTTAATTGATGACGTACAACTTAATATTAATCAAAGTATGTGGTATCAACACGACGGTGCACCACCACATAGAGGAAGACAAGTAGCTGCTTGGCTAAATGAATATTTCCCGAATAAATGGATAGGTCAAGGAGGTCCAATAACATGGCCACCTCGTTCACCCGATCTGAATCCACTGGATTTTTATTTATGGGGACACATGAAGCAGCTGGTCTACCATGTTGAAATCGCTACCCATCATCAGTTACTTGAAAGAATTCAAGATGTAGCTAACCAAATAAGAAATGATCCAAATCTCATTCTTCAAGTGACCGAATCTTTAGTTCGTCGATGTGAGGCTTGCATTCAAGCTGAGGGTGGACATTTTGAACAATTTTTATGGTCTTTAGTTTTGTGATTATCATTTAATTTAAATTTTTATTATTAATTGTTAATAAAGGTTAAATGCTTGTAACTTCTAAACAAAAACGAATCGGACCACCAGGAACTGCATCGATCGATATCTCAGAAATTGAATTTAGGAAACATTTGAAATTTTGGGAACTTGTTAGATGTCTTAGGGCCTACTCAGCTATTGGGCATTTCCGGTTATACCGGAAATAGACCCTAAGTCGCTTATTTTAAATGGGACAACCTATATATTATTACATTTATGAATTATACTCAAGATTCTAGGGAGATTTTATGTAGCATGTCCTATGCCTAAGTCTAAGAGTTTTTGACATATTTAAATTTTTATGTCAAAAATGACCATTGCAAGCCCTAATATAATTATCAATTGTTCCTATAAGGATGCCCTTATTACTTACTTTGGGGTAGATTCCTTGTTGAAAAAGACTTGCTTTAATAGATTTTGTATAGTATTTGGGTAACTAATCATACAGGGTGTTCAAAAAATAAGATCTAAAATGAGATTCAAAAAACTGATAAAAATCAATTCTTTCGAATTGAAAACCCCAATTTTTCTAATTTTGTAGTATTATAAGCATCAAAAATTAAGGTAATTTTGTATGAGGTTATCTATACCTAAAATTTTTAGTTTTCGAAATATTGCCAATTTTATATTTTTATATGGCGATTTTGTATTTAATCATTTAACAATTAGATCTAGGATAGCCACGATCGTATTTGACATTTCAAATCATCATAATGGCACCCCGGTCAGTGCCGGATTTTCACTTGCCGGGCCTGTAGGCTTTCTATTGGTGGGGGCCTACTTAAGGGTAGAAAAAATTTGGAGCTCTCTTAAATAGTCATGCAGTTTGTTACTAAAGTAATAAAATTTCGTTCTGGTAATATTTCAAATATTTAAAGTTACAAAATCATTTAAACTGTGGTCAATATTATGACTAATTAAGCAAATAACCGAACTATTACTACTAAGTTGAATTCGACAGTACAATTGCAATTTTCAAAATTAATTAAAAAATTTAATTTTCAGAATTTAAATTAAATGGTGGAGGCCTACTTTTTTCGCAAAATGGTGGGGGCCGGTAGGCTCCGCCTACTCTGTAAATCCGGCACTGACCCCTGTTATATTATACAAACGAAGATTATTTGAACTTATATATTATTTATAGACAATGTGATAAAGGTATTCAAATAACTTGTGATACATTTGTGATACGATATTCTCAAAAACAGAAACAATCGCCAAATACTATAAGACGTTTCATAGAAAACTTGAAGAAATTTGAACCCGCAAAGGAAAAAAGTACAGAAATAAACCAGTTATTAACAATGGAAATATTGATACCGTAAATTAGAAATAGAAATGTTAAAAAAATTATTTGAGTGAATGTTCGAATTGGTGTCTTTGAAATTCTAAACATTTTGCACATCTAAGCCGCAACTGTTCATGGGTGGCTCTTCTTATTGACTAGTGGTCCAGTTCTTCAAATGCTGTACTTACTCGCCTCATGCAGTATTCCATGGTGGTCACTGCGGTGTTATACACGTTATTTTCCACTGTTCCCCATAAATAAAGCTCGAATACTGGTCTGGGGAGCGAGGTCGCCAAAAATTTTGTTCATTGTTGGCTATCCATTGATCATAAGATAAGTTTTCCAGATAATTATTGACTAAATGGGCATTATATGTAGGTGACCCCCATAATGTTGATAGAAAAGGTTTCGAAGATCAGCCAGGGGCAAGTTGTCGAAATAGTCAACTTCAAAACTCATGTGTTTCTGTTTTTGAGGATATGGTGTCACAATACGATCGTGGCTATCCTAGATCTAATTGTTTATTGTTGATTAAATGCAAAATCGCCATATAAAAATATAAAATTGACAATATTTCGAAAACTAAAAATTTTTGGTACAGATAATCTTATTCAAAGTTACCTTAATTTTTGATGTTAAATACTACAAAATAAGAAAAATGGGAGGTTTCCATTTGAAAAAAATTGGTTTTTATCAGTTTTCTGAATCTCATTTTAGATCTTAATTTTTGAACACCCTGTATAATTCGTTATCCAAATACTATACAAAATCTATTGATGCAAGTCTTTCTAAACAAGGAATACAACCTAAAGTAACTAATAATCCTTATAGGAACAATTGATAATTATATTAGGGCTTGCATTCGTCATAATTTTGACATAAAAACTTGAATATGTCAAAAACGCTTAGACTTAGGTATAGGACATGATGCATAAAATCTGCTTAAAATCTTGAGTATAATTCAAAAATGTGATAATATATAGGGTGTCCCATTTAAAATACGCGACTTAGGGTATATTTCCAGTATAACCGGAAATGACCAATAAATGAAAATATTTAGCTGAATAGGCCCCAAGACATATAGCCAGTTACCAATATTTCCTACATTCAGTTTCTGAGATATCGATCGATGCAGTTCCTGGTGGTCCACTATATATATATATATATATATATATATATATATATATATATATATATATATATATATATATATATATATATATATATATATATATAACTTTTTGACAATTATTAGCAATAACAGGCTTGGTGAATCTCAAAAAACTCGATTTTATTAAAAAGTTGACGTTTCGCCACGACATTCGTGGCTTTTTCAAAACTTTTGAAATATTGAAATTTCTTTGACATTTATTGATTTGAAAAAATTTGAATAGTTAAAAAAGACTACTATGTTTCATCCAAATTTTTCGGCTGTGGCCGTTCTCTTTTATTTATTACGTGCTATTCAGTCCAATATTAACATTCAAATCTGTTATTATTAGATGGTAAGGGAAACCACAGAAACCTTTACCCACGTAATGTTCGAAATAGGTTCAAATTATTTTGATTTTGAAAAGTCAAATATTCATCTTTTTTTCAAAAAATTTTTATTACGGTTGTGGCCGTCTTTAGTTATTAATTACGTGCTATTTAGTCCAATATCAACAGTCAGGTCTGTTGATATTAGATGGGAAGGGAACCACAGAAACCTTCACCCACGTAATGTAAAAAATAGGTTTAAGATAATTGATTGTTGTCAAAGAAATTTCAATTTTTCAAAAGTTTTGAAAAAGCCACGAATGTCGTGGCGAAACGTCAACTTTTTAATAAAATCGAGTTTTTTGAGATTCACCAAGCCTGTAATTGCTAATAATTATCAAAAAGTTAAAAATAGTGCACAGGCAACAACATTTCAAATAAATAATTATATATATACATATATATATATATATATATATATATATATATATATATATATATATATATATATATATATATATGTATATATATAATTATTTATTTGAAATGTTGTTGAAAGAAGAAAGATGTACCTAGTATAGTGTTAAATAGAATTGAAAAGGAATAGGAAAGAATGTGTTCACACTACTCCACTCCACACATTACTCTATCTAATTAGTGAATGTTATAATGTCAAACAACGGTACAGTTTTAGATAAATTTTTTGTAATCAAAATTATTGTTGTCACTGCAAAACAAATGCATAAATGAAAGCTCCATACCTACGTTTTATAATGAAATTCGTCATTATCTGTGTGTGTAACAATTTTTTTAATATATTATGTAAATATTCTATTGACTATTCAAGAAAAACTTTTCAAAAGAGAGTAAGCATATAGTTGACCAAATTATCGCAACCTCAATATAGAATATTCAAAACAAAAACATCACGTTTGTACTTTAGGTGGATAAAAATATCTGCTCAAATTAAATGTGTATCTAATTAGTATTGTTTCAAACTTTTGAAATGCTTAATTTAACAGACGCCGGATAAAAAGATAAGATCGATCTGATTAATGAACAATATTGAATATAAAAGGAATTTTGTAGGAAATATTAATTCTGATTATTTCTGCCATAGATATTTGTGGGATCCAATCATGAATAATTATTTTATTCTCATACTCTTCAAAATAAGTTTACAACTAATTCAGGAAGTTTCTTCAAATGTAAGTGTTCGAAACATATCAATTTAATGTATGTGAGATATTCCGTTCAAAATTATCAAAATTAATTTGCCTTAATTTTTAAAATTTTACTGAATCATAAACCAGAATATTAAATTGCAAAATATTCTGTTTCGCGATATAAATTTAAAATAAAAAAGCAATTTTTTCAAATAAATATTTTTTCAACTAACGAAAGATAATCAAATTGAAACATTCCATATTCGTTGCATAAAAAACATCTTCAAATTCATTTTATTCACAAAGCATTAATACTAACAAAAATTTAAGATTAATCATATATTATATTTTTTAGCAAGTCTACACAATAGTAAATGAAAAAGCGGAGCTAATGTCTTTTAACGATTCAATTGTTACT
>JARQZK010005467.1:0-17762 GCA_030704885.1 Cynegetis impunctata | reverse complement strand
TTCGTAGCTCTGTGGTAAATTTCACTTCTTCGACAAATTTTCTAAGCATTTACCCTGCACTATCTTCACCATTTCTCTGCATCCCCCCCCCCCCCCCGCGCCATATGACCGCTTCTCAAGATCTGGGCAAAATAGGTCATTCATTATGGGTCTAGTTTAGTGAAATTATCAAAATAAAACTATTTTCACAGTTCCAACACAGTAAAAATATTAAAAACTTTACAAAAACACACGAGCAACCGGTTTGTTTATGTTCCGTGGAGACCAATGGCGTTGGAGAGGAAGCAGAAGGAACACGTGACTTATTCAACCAATCAGAGCGAACATGGCGTGTGGTTATTGCTTACTTATTATTTTACGCGTGTTCAGTAGGTTTATCAATTTTCGAAAATGTGGGCGTAAAATAATACAATTTACCTCTCGTGTAGAATCCTACGAAGGTTCATAAATTTGCTAGGACATTTATAAACTTGCGGTTCTTGTTATTTTCCGGTGACATATGTATATATATATATATATATATATATATATATATATATATATATATATATATATATATATATATATATATATATATATATATATATATATATATATATGAAAAACTTGGTTCACGGAATGAACCGCGTAAAAGATTTGAAAAATCTCGACGTTTCGGCTCCTTTTGCGAAGCCATCTTCAGAAGTAAAAGGGGAAATAATTCAGTTGACAGGAAGCAGTACGGTTAGTGGAGTAGGCAGGTTGAGACCAAGCAATCGTATTGTTTCCGATTCCTCCTAATTCGATTCGTGGAGTAGGCAGACTGAGTCCACGATTCTGAATTATTTCCCCTTTTACTTCTCCTGAAGATGGCTTCGCAAAAGGAGCCGAAACGTCGAGATTTTTCAAATCTTTTACGCGGTTCATTCCGTGAACCAAGTTTTTCAAATACTTCCGACCGCGGAAATCTTTCTGAACATATATGTATATATATATATATATATATATATATATATATATATATATATATATATATATATATATATATATATATATATGAGAGAAAATGCTTAATCAGGTATGCAGTCTTAGGGCTGAATAAAAAGAAAACTCTTGTTTCTGTCCAAGCTTTCGAGTCTTTATTGGCTCTTCATCAGGAACTCTACAATAATTACCATAAAGATATAAACAACATTATAAAATGCCTCTAAACAGATATTACTTACGAAAATGAGGTTTGAATTCAACAGGTGGTAACAGTAAAAACCTTACGCCAAACATCAAAACCGATATGGATACACATAAAACATGTCACAAACTAAAACCCCAACATGAGGTGGTGTAAAATAATAATAATAAATTATAAAAGAATATTTGAGAGAGAATCATTGAAAAAATTTTTCATTAAAAGTAAAATGCGAGGAAGAACTCCCACATGATAAGTGTGTGTGATAAGTCTTTCTCGCATTTTACTTTTAATGAAAATTTTTTTCAATGATTCTCTCTCAAATATTCTTTTATAATTTATTATTATTATTTTACACCACCTCATGTTGGGGTTTTAGTTTGTGACATGTTTTATGTGTATCCATATCGGTTTTGATGTTTGGCGTAAGGTTTTTACTGTTACCACCTGTTGAATTCAAACCTCATTTTCGTAAGTAATATCTGTTTAGAGGCATTTTATAATGTTGTTTATATCTTTATGGTAATTATTGTAGAGTTCCTGATGAAGAGCCAATAAAGACTCGAAAGCTTGGACAGAAACAAGAGTTTTCTTTTTATTCAGCCCGAAGACTGCATACCTGATTAAGCATTTTCTCTCCTTAACTTAGACAGTCGTCTAACCTTAACAATTATATATATATATATATATATATATATATATATATATATATATATATATATATATATATATATATATATATATGTTCAGAAAGATTTCCGCGGTCGGAAGTATTTGAAAAACTTGGTTCACGGAATGAACCGCGTAAAATCTCGACGTTCAAAATTCTCGCAAAATACTGACGGAAAGTGATATAAGTCCTACCTTCTTTGATTTCCAGGGTCATGCTTCGGGACACAACATCTCTAGAAGCCAAGTCTTTTGCCACTGGCGCATACCTTTCCATGAATCTTTCACCTTCTGAATTTACCAAATAACCACCCTCTCCTCTGCAGCCTTCAGTAATGAGACAACCTGCGCCGTAAATGCCAGTGGGATGAAACTGTACAAACTCGAGATCTTGACATGGTAGACCTGCTCGGCTAACCATAGCTGTACCATCACCAGTGCAAGTGTGAGCTGATGTACAAGAAAAGTAAGCCCTTCCATACCCTCCACAAGCTAATACCTGAACAAAAAGAAAAACTAATCGATTGCGTTATAATTACAAAGTATTTGGCACTGAATCTGGTGTTTTTCAATGTAAGCTCGCCATTGAATTTGTTAAATGGATAATTAATAAAGTAGTAAAGGTAATTATAATTTCAAGTAATGTCAACTATGCTCGAGAAAACTATGCATTGAGTGTTGAGAATGATATTTTAGCATAGCGCTTGAAAATTTTGAAAATATCTTTCATGAATATATACGAGAGCCAAATTTCTAAAATGCTTGCTGCCATTATTTTCAAGATGACTCGAAATTATCTCTAATTAGTTAACCAAAGTGATCAATTGAATATATCTGGAGTATTGTTGCCAATTGTCCAATATTTTTTGTAAGGAAAAATCGACTGCAGTCACAGAAAGTTTTCATTCAACAAATAAGTATTTTCGAAAACCTCAGTTAGTCCAATTTCGAGGTTATAGTTGCTGTAGTATATTTGCTGTGATAGTGAATATACCAATTGAACACTATTTCTAGGACAAAAAAGTGGCTTACTTCATCACTCTCCTTCACTCTCTTTGAAAGAGAGGTGTATTCGTGATTGATGTTTACATAAATATAATTTATAAAGACAATTAACAGTAGCTCCATAATATAACGCTGTTGTGGCACGCCCAATGATGTATATTTCATTTAATACTTATGATGAGAATGTGAATTTGATATTAATTGTTGAGTTCTATCCTTTTTTGTGGGGTGAATTACTTTACTATATTCTCCTGCACAAGAATATCTTCGAATTAACTGTATTTATATATTTTATAACTTCTACTGAGATTAACGATTTTTTAAACATGACACAGTTTAGAAACATTGTTCAATTAGTTAGTTTGGTAACTTGTTTTCAGCTGTTTTAACCAATAGAGTAAGAACTCGACACTGCGTCTTATCTGCGTCAACCGACTGTCAGTTGACCTCAGTCATACCTTTTTTGAAATAAAATATCGACTATACTAGTACACTTGGCTTGATTCTACTAAAATTGGTATATTTACTCGACATATATTAACCCATTATCAAGTATGGTCATTGTACATTAGTGAATGATTAATCCTTTTTGTTTCAGTTTACTCATTTTAATCATGTAATATTTGTCAAATTTCATTCATTGTTGAACTGAAAATTTGAAACAAGAAATGATTTAGAGATTAAGCCTTTAGAAATGAATTTGAATCCCATTTCTTCATTTTCCACATGCAGCTAAATAGCTCTACAGTTTGTCAAACTTTATATTCCCTTCCGAGACCATAATTTGAATACAAATAAAAACTGATTTGCACATTTTCAAATTAAGCATTCAGTCGAGGCAACGAGAAGGTATAGACGGAAATTCTTCGGTTTTTCGCTGAAATCTCGGAAACTATGCGTCCTAGCGAAATTATCATTTTATACATAATGAAAGCTGATTAAATTTGCTGCACTTTTTACTTTGACAAGTTTTTCGATATCCTGTATAGTTTTCGCGACATCTGCTCTTGAAAGTCTGTAATTTTGGAAAAAAACATTTTTTCTCCACATTTTAATCTCTTTTTGACCGGCTAACTCTTCAACTATGCACCAACAAAATAAATGCCGACTATAGAATTGTAGAATATTAAATTCCCTGCAATATATATATATATATATATATATATATATATATATATATATATATAAATATATAAAAATATATAAATATAAAAAATAAATAAATAAATAAAAAAAATATATATATATATATATATATATATATATATATATATATATATATATATATATATATATATAACTTCATTATCTCTCTTATCTATTTTCCTTCAAATGTTAAAAGCTATTCGCACAGACTTACGCGCTGTCTACGTATTGGCGGCCTAGGACCGAATACCGACTTATACACCTAAAATCTAACAGAATGCAATTGGTATATCTTTTCTCCGTACTTTGACCATACTGTTGGCAAAAATATTTCAAGATATCGACAATCTGCGAGAGCTACATCCACTTTATCACGAAGAACTTTCACGGAAGGAGATGTATTGCAGTCTTTGACGGCTATTCCTCATCAACTTTAAACACGAAAGGAGCAGAATAGCAAAGTCGCTATCGACTCAACAAGTCTGCTGACATCCATTTCACTTCAAACAAGAAACTTTTCTGTCCATGAAGTTCAACAAAATCAGGTATGGAAAATCAACATGCTTAAGGGTAAGCTTGAGGACAATGGGATCAGGACCCTTCAAGCAGAAAATTAGGTGAACGTTCTGACCGTGGAAATGTCCGAAACAACAGCTGTCGGCATTGTGTGTGAATATGTCGAGCTCATAGTCATCTTGATGGCTGAAGCTGATGAGCATAAGGACATTATTTTCATCAAACCTGGACTTGGAAAGATAAGGGATTCTTTCTTCAGGTCGCAAAAGCATCAGCAACAAGGTTTCAAAAGAGTGCTGCTTCTGCAAGCCTTTACAGGATGCAATGCAACATCTTCCGCATTTCGAAAAAGCAAGGTCGCGTTTGCGAAATTGTATTCGAAGATTCCAGAGATCCAGTAAGCAGCAGCGGTGTTTCTCCATTATCGCCCAAGTACAAAAGGCAGGTGAAACCTGCACCTGAGGTGGTATGGGGCTCCAGCGAAAGAGGTCTTCCTCAATGCCTACAGGTACAAGTCATTCTTGAAATCAGTGGCCACTATCAAGCCTGATATCTCTTGTCTTCCTCTCACCGAGGGAGCTGTAAAACACTCCAAACACAAACAAGTTCAGCTGTAGCTGGGAAATGACCTGCCCTCTCAGATATATGGGTGGAAGATTGAGAACAACTGCCTGGTCCCAGTGCACAGTGAATTAGCAGCTGCATCGGAGAATATCCTGAAAATGATTTTCTAGACGCAAAAAAGCAAGCCCCAAATTTTCATCAACATGCCAAAATTGTCAGGGGAACTACCTAGTGGTATCCCACAAGTTGACTCCGAAGATGAAGGAGAACAGGAGGATCCTCTGACCTTTTCCCTGAAGGGGTCGGATGGAGAAGATATCGAGGAAAAAGAAGATGAAAACAAAGACAACGATGAAAATCCTTCCAACCGAAAGAGAATAAGTAATTGACTCAATGGTACCTACCGTTGTAATGTTTTATGTTTATGCACTTTTCTATGTCAATAAACTTAGTAATGATTCAATGGTTGTGATTTATAAAACTATTCCAATGTCTTATAGACACTCATATATGCACAAACATGGTTATAGCAACCTATTTTGCCATTAAAATGGTCTAGATCTAAACCTGGTCAGCGGGCCCACAGGAATATATATATATATATATATATATATATATATATATATATATATATATATATATATATATATATATATATATATATATATATATATATATTATATATAATATATATATATATATATATATATATATATATATATATATATATATATATATATATATATATATATATTCTAAAATGATTACCTTTGCTATTTGGACTCCACTACTCACTATGTGTACAGGGTGTCCCAAATTCGAGGCGTATCATTGGAATCTCGGAAACTATAAGAGATACAAACTCGGTTAAATTAGGGCAAAGTTGCGAAATTTCACGCCAATCAAAATGCTGTCTTAAAAGTTTGAAAATTCCGAATCCTTCCGAAGATATTCGAGAAAAACCGAATATCCACGATTTCGTTTTTATTTTTTTCTGACTCTATTTGAAGTGATATAACAAAATGAATTCGATATTCTCACTGTCACTTTTTCTGCTTTACAAGATGGCGCTGCTACATTTTCAATCCGACGTTTCGTTTCTTCGCAATCATCATCAACTTTGTTTTTTTTAAATAGGCAAAAAATTCCATTTTATGCTTGATCAACTTTAATTTTAATTCTAAATTCAATGACATAACACAATTGGCATTTATTTGACGTCTCGTGGCAAAAATCCATCATCAGTGCAAATTGTTGATGATGGCCATGGAACGAAACGTCCGATCAAAAGTATGATGACGCCAGGACAAAAAATGGCTATGAAAATGTGGAACTTGTTTTGGTCTACTTATTTAAGGAAACTCAGAAAAAAATAATTTGCTAAAATTTATGTCTGCAAATGAATTTGAAATTTGATTTTATTATGAATTTCTTTTTAAAAAGGTAAAAAAAAATTTTTTTCCAGTGAAAGCTACGAGAATATATTTTCATTAAAAACTAAAAAATTTAGAAACTACAAAAATTGTACAAATTGAAATTAACACACTTGCGCCGGAAGGGGGTGGCTCGCCTCATTTTTCCGTTTTTGGTTCGGGGCCTCTGTGGTCGAAACCAGACACAAATTTAAACATTATTTACAAGTATTCAAATTGAAAACCGTTTGCTGCAATGCATTTTTGGGTTAAACGATTTTGTAAATTGCGCGTTGAATGGTTCTTGCTCGTATAGCTTTTATTCCTCTCACTAGATTATGACGCAATTCTTCGATATTTTCGGGCAAATTCTGATATAATCGATTTTGCAAAAAACCCCAGAGATAGTAATCTAAGAGGTTCAAGTCCGGACTTCTTGCTGGCCAGCGTACAACCCCTTGATTCCCAATCCATTTACCCGGAAATAAATTATTGAGAATCTCTGTTACTCCTCTTCCATTATGGGGAGGAGCGCCATCTTGTTGCCACCATAAATTTCTTAGTACCTCTAATGGTTCGTCCGATAGGGCATCCATTATTTCTTGCTCTATCAAATCTATATATTTTTGAGATGTAAGGTGACCATCCAAAAAAAATGGGCCAATGATTTTGTTACGCCACATTCCCACCCACACACTAAACGATTCCCTTCCTTGAGGTCTCACTTCTTGATTTTGTCGCGGATTATTCACAGACCAATAGTGTTCATTGTGTCGGTTGAATATTCCGGACGTAGAAAAAGTGCACTCGTCCGTCCAAATTATTTTATTCAAAAAATCACCATTTTCTCCTAATTTATTTTGCATCCATTGACAAAATTCTAGACGCCTGTCGGGATCACCATTTCTTAAAGTTTGACTAACATGAATTTTCAATGGCTTGTACCCATGCGATCTAAGAGTTCGCCAAATTCTCATGCGCGGCATTTCTAAATCATCTTCATTTGCCCTAAGAGATGATCTAGGTGCATTTTCAACCTATAATATAGAAATTAGTAAATAATTAGCTACCTTTCAGTACGCTATATTAAGTTACAGCATTTAAAATACGCGCTTCTTCTGCCTGATCCATTCGCCTGCCGTATTTCTTTCTTGGTTTTTCAAAACCTCCATGATCTACTAAATTTTTGTTAAGTCTTGCAAAATAGGAAAAATGTGGCTGTTGCCTTTCAGGGTATTCCTGCAGATATTGTTGACTTGAAATTTGGGCATTTCTATGACAAATATAGTATATACGGATCATATCACGTTCTTCTAAACACGAAAAAGACATTTTTATTGATAACACAAATCGAGAATACTCTAGACTCAAACGAGTAATGAAAAACGTCAAAATAATCCCGCCATTTTGAAACAAAAGAAAATTCCAAGGCCAACTATGATGGATTCGCGAATTTAGTCTCCGATGGTGGCTCTGTTGTACGATGTAAACAACCATAGCGGAAAGCAAGTAATTTTCATTAGTCCGGGGAAGTAAGTATATAGAGAGGAAAAATTAAAAAGTAGGGGTTATTATTTTTTTTAAGTAAGTACACTGACCCCTCATCGCTTTCCTAAATTTGTGACCAAATCCCGTGAAAGCTCGAAACACAGCTTGCAAACACATTTTAAAGCACTAAAATTCGATGATTTTTTGCTTATAACTTTTTCTGATGTACTCGCACAAAAAAATCGTAGAAATCAAATTCACAGTAAATTTTATGCCCTACACGATGACGTAAGTCGACTTCTGAAATGAAAGTTTTTTCGACTCAAAATTTTCCAAAAAATGAAAATTGTATCGAAAGGTCGTGTTTTAACCGGCAACCATACTGAAAATAACCATATCAAGATCAAAACATAGGGAAACATAGATGGTGTGCTATAAAAAATTTACGTATTTTCAGATTTGGAAAATTCAAAATGGCGGCCGCAAAAATATATATATATTTTTTTCAATCACGCTTCCTCTTGAAAACATTAACGATATCGAAACGCGGTTGGTTGCAATCGATAGGGAAAAAGTTGTAGTTTTAGGCATAAAATAAAAAAAAATTTTATAAATTTTTTTACATAACTTTTTTTGAAAATTTATAAAAAAAAAATTTTGTTTGTTGAGTTTTTCTTCATTTTTGCATTGAAAAATAAAGTCAATCATTATACTCATACTCGAAATGTATTTGCCGTTAAAAAACGCGTATTTCAAAAAAAAAATTGTTTAAATACAATAATCAGAAGCCGAGATATAGAAGCTCAAAGTTCGCTTCGTACTGTGACCATACTATTAAAAATTAAAAATGCGCGTGTATTAGTGAAGACCCGTTGGGGTGCTCGGCGACAATGGTCTCCCCACCACTACGCCGAGCAGCTACCGCGTTCATATTCGGGCGAACGCGGCAAGACTACTGATTTATTTTTGATGCAGCCAGTGATCCAACGTTCTTTTAAATCTGTATTTAATCACCACACAGGTGAAACAATCTAATGCAACAATAAGAATTTAAAAATTTTCAATAGTATGGTCACAGTACGAAGCAAACTTTGAGCTTCTATATCTCGGCTTCTGATTATTGTATTTAAACAATTTTTTTTTTGAAATACGCGTTTTTTAACGGCAAATACATTTCGAGTATGAGTATAATGATTGACTTTATTTTTCAATGCAAAAATGAGGAAAAACTCAACAAACAAAATTTTTTTTTTATAAATTTTTAAAAAAAGTTATGTAAAAAAATTTATAAATTTTTTTTTTATTTCATGCCTAAAACTACAACTTTTCCCCTATCGATTGCAACCAACCGCGTTTCGATATCGTTAATGTTTTCAAGAGGAAGCGTGATTGAAAAAAAATATATATATTCGATTTTTGCGGCCGCCATCTCGAATTTTCCAAATCTGAAAATACGTAAATTTTTTATAGCACACCATCTATGTTTCCCTGTGTTTTGATCTCGATATAGTTATTTTCAGTATGGTTGCCGGTTAAAACACGACCTTTCGATAGAATTTTCATTTTTTGGGAAATTTTGAGTCGAAAAACTTTTCATTTCAAAAGTCGACTTACGTCATCGTGTAGGGCATAAAATTTACTGTGAATTTGATTTCTACGATTTTTTTGTGCGAGTACATCAGAAAAAGTTATAAGCAAAAAATCATCGAATTTTAGTGCTTTAAAATGTGCTTGCAAGCTGTGTTTCGAGCTTTCACGGGATTTGGTCACAAATTTAGGAAAGCGATGAGGGGTCAGTGTACTTACTTTAAAAAAATTATGACCCCTACTTTTTTTATTTTTCTCGTTGATAGATTTTTTGCCTATTTAAAAAAACAAAGTTGATGATGATTGCGAAGAAACGAAACGGCGGATTGAAAATGTAGCAGCGCCATCTTGTAAAGCAGAAAAAGTGACAGTGAGAATATGGAATTTATTTGGTTATATCACTTCAAATAGAGTCAGAAATAAATAAAAACGAAATCGCGGATATTCGTGTTTTTTCGAATATCTTCGGAAGGATTCGGAATTTTCGAACTTTTAAGACGGCATTTTGATTGGCGTGAAATTCCGCAACTTTGCCCTAATTTAACCGAGTTTGTATCTCTTATAGTTTCCGAGATCCCAATGATACGCCTCGAATTTGGGACACCCTGTACATACTGGAACATATTTCAGCCAATACGAGACTGAGAATGGTTGAAAGTTGTTGTAAATTTCAGATTTCACGCTCAATACTTTATTCTACATTTGAACCAAAATAGATAAGATAGTAAAATAATATATTATATCAAGAGGACTATGAGGTCGACATCGGAACACACAATCCCGACAGCTGTTGTTTCGGACAGTTTCACAGCCGTATCCACGATCAGAACGTTCACATAACTTTGTGCTTGAAGGGTCCTGATCCCATTGTTCTCAAGCTTACCCTTAGCATGTTGATTAGCCTGATTTTGTTGAACTTGTTCGACAGAAAATTGTCTTGTTTGAAGTTCATATCGTTATCGTTGGATGTCAGCAAACTTGTTGAGTCGATAGCGTCTTTGCTGCTCTGCTCCTTTCGTGCTTGGATTTGATGAGGAATAGCCGTCAAAGACTACAATACATCTCCTTCCGTGGTAGTTCGGCGTGATAAAGTGGATGTAGCTCTCGCAGATTACGGCGAAAAGACATACCATTGCATTCTGTAAGATTTTTGGTGAACTACGTGTATAAGTCGGCATTCGGCCCCGGGCCGCCAATACGTAGCCAGCGCGTAGTCTCTGCGAATAGGTTTTAACATTCGAAGGATAATAGATAAAAGAGTAATGTAATATATATTATTGTAGGGAATTTAATATTCTACAACTCTCTGGTTGGCATTTATTTTTTAGGTGCATAGTTGAAGAGAGACATTTTCCAATTAAACGAACGAAGTTATCTTACCGTATTATTAGATTTAAATCTGTGTAGCGTTCCATCGTCTAGATTAAGAGCAATAACTCCCTTACATACTCCATTTTCCATTATCAAATCGAGAGCGAAATATTCGATGAAATAATTGCAGTCGTAACGTAGACTCTGCCCATAAAGTGTATGCAGCATACTGTGACCCGTCCTATCGGCTACTGCACAGCACCTGCAAGGTTTTCAGTTAATCATTTGACGTGAAACTATATATATATATATATATATATATATATATATATATATATATATATATATATATATATATATATATATATATATAGATATATATATATATATATATATATATATATATATATATATATATATAATATATATATATATATATATATATATGTATATAATCTCTTGATAATTACTAGTAATAGATCACAGGCAACAACAATTCGAATAAATATATGTATATATATATATATATATATATATATATATATATACATCACATGTTCCAAACTATACTATCTTTTTGGAAAAATTGAAAATTCTAGATGTATAGATTTTGTCTAAGAGGATGAGTTATTATTTTGTTTTGATTTATGTTGTTTCTTAGAAAAATTAAAAATTTAAATCGGCGTATATTGAACTTGAATGTTTTATATCTGTTCTATCATTTACGACTTAATTCAAATTTTTTTGAATATGTAACATTTCTAAAATTTCTCTGCGTTTTTGATCTTTCTTTATTTCTAAAATTTGCTATTAAAGTTGAAACTATGATTCTCATTGTTTTTATGTTTGATTAGTGCTGTGGTTTATGTTTTGGTATATTTTTGGGCTTTCAATCTTTCTTCTAAATTTTGAAAAGTTTGTCCTATATATGATTTATTACAGGGTATACTATAAAAAACATGAGATTTTTGCAGATGTATTTTACTTTAGAATATATTTCTTTTATTTGATTTTGTGCAGTGTGGGCTACTTTAATATCGTGTGGATTTAAAATACGTGATATTTTATTACTTAAATGAGGAATATATGGAAGATGAATATATTTTTTGTTAATATTTACTTTGTCAGACGTTTCTAATGTGTTGTAAAGTTTATTAATTATATTTTTAGTGATTTTCTGTATAAGTTTTATTGGGTAATCGTTTTTTATGAGTGATTAATGGACATCTTGTAATGTTTCATGTCTGTGTGTAGGTGAAGTAACTTTAAGTGCTTTGTCTATATATCCGATAATTAAACTCTTCTTTTGTGACAAATGATGTGTACTGTTGTAGTTCAATGTTCTCTGTGAAAAATTTCTTTTCTATGCCATTTTGTGATAATTTCATTGTTTTTGTGTATGAGAGTGATATCAAGAAAATTTAATGTATTGCAATTTTCTATCAAAATTGTTGAATTTTTTAATTTAATTTAATTTGAACCTATTTCGAACATTACGTGGGTAAAGGTTTCTGTGGTTTCCCTTACCATCTAATAATAACAGATTTGAATGTTAATATTGGACTGAATAGCACGTAATAAATAACAAAGAACGGCCTAAGCCGAAAAAATTTTTGATGAAACATAGTAGTCTTTTTTAACTATTCAAATTTTTTCAAATCAATAAATGTCAAAGAAATTTCAATATTTCAAAAGTTTTGAAAAAGCCACGATTGTCGTGGCGAAACGTTAACTTTTCAATAAAATCGAGTTTTTTGAGATTCACCAAGCCTGTTATTGCTAATAATTATCAAAAAGTTAAGAATAGTTCACAGGCAACCACAATTCAAAGGAAAGATTATATATATATATATATATATATATATATATATATATATATATATATATATATATATATATATATATATATATATATATATATATATATATATATATATCAATATGTTTCACATCAATACTAGCAGAGGGGAGGAAAAATCCAAGTCGAAATGATTCATTGCATTCCTCCTTTCTGATTCAAATCGTCAATGAAGTAGTCGCGTTAATATATGTAAGATAGTCGTGAACGTAAAGAGTTTTCAATTTTCATATTGAAATAAATTTCTTGGGTATCGAATGCACTATAGTCCGGGAGCCCACTGTCGCTGTCGAAAAGTCTACGTCATAAAACATCCGGATCATTCATGATTTATTTGAAAGGATTTATACCAAAGAATATTAAACCGTTGGTCTGCCTAAGCTCATCCTGGCGGGTCATAGTTAATGAACGTAATTTATTTGGCAAAAACTGGTACGTCACCTACGTCACAAAACATCCGGCTGAAATTTAAACACATTATAGATAAATATCAGTTATTTGAAATTGTCTTGGTCTGCCAAGCTTCACCCTGGCGGAAGTGCTCGGCAGACCACCCTAAAGCGGTGACAACTAGTGTCAAATTGATCGGTCTCAGTCAAGCCAGATCATAGATTGACAAGAAAGAATGTATGATAAATTCTCTCTCTGCTTGTCAGTATATAAGCTGTAAATCGCTAAAGAGTGAATTTTTTTGTTTTATGTTGACTGTAATTTGTTTTGAAAAAAGCATATGAAGGTTACTCTTTGGATGTGCCTGGTTTACCACCACGCAATTTACAACTTGAGGTTGGCTCGGTAGTCATCATGATTCGGAATCTAAACCAATCAAACATATGCAATGGAACGCGTTTGGTGATAAGAAAACTGATGATCAATGTTATTCACATGACGCACTCTAAGGAAGATTCAGAGATGAAAACGTTCTCATTCTGAGGATTCCGATGATCCCAACCGATATGCCCTTTGAGTTTAAACGAATTCAATTTCCGATTCGTCTTGCATTCACCATGACGATTAACAAATCACAAGACCAATTCTTGAGTGTAGATTGTCTCATTTAAGAAAATGCATATTTTTCTCATGGTCTATTGTACGTGGTATGTTCATGTGTCAAACCATCTCCTTTATTTATTCTTGCGCCTGAATATGAAAAATAAATGCTATGCAGCATAATATATAACTTCATCATAGCAAATGACTCGCGCCATTGAAATACTTGATTAGTGGTGGTAAGCCAGGCACATCCAAAGAGTAACCTTTATTTGCTTTTTTCAAAACAAATCACAGTCAACATAAAACAAAAAAATTCACTTTTTAGCGATTTACAGCTTATATATTGACAAGCAGAGAGAGATTTTTTATCATACATTCTTTCTTGTCAATCTATGATCTGGCTTGACTGAGACCGATCAATTTGACACTAGTTGTCACCGCTTTAGGGTGGTCTGCCGAGCACTTCCGCCAGGGTGAAGCTTGGCAGACCAAGACAATTTCAAATAACTGATATTTATCTATACCTAATGTGTTTAAATTTCAGCCGGATGTTTTGTGACGTAGGTGACGTACCAGTTTTTGCCAAATAAATTACGTTCATTAACTATGACCCGCCAGGATGAGCTTAGGCAGACCAACGGTTTAATATTCTTTGGTATAAATCCTCTCGAATAAATCATGAATGAACCGGATGTTTTATGACGTAGACTTTCGGACAGTGGGCTCCCGGACTACTAGTAAGCGGTAAGTGTTTCTTCTTATTGATTAATTCCATCGATTCAACTGTATTGATCAAATTTATGAACATAGAATTCCACTTTCACTTGTCACCTTGAAAATTTAAAACTGTCTCTCATATAATAAAGTTATACTCTGGAACATTTCAATAATCCTTTCACATAACGCATTTTCATTAATTTACTTTTAGTTTTGATATTATTAAATCAAGTTTCTTTTCTTAAATTTGAGTTTCTCGTCTTGTTGCGTTGATGAAAATTTGTGTTGTTTTTTTTGCACGCACAAAAAAACGATTTCCTTATCTCTTAGTTTTTTTTTTGATTCAAAAAACTGAATAATTGTGGATTAGATATAGGAGATAGCAATCCACGCACAAAACAATAGATAAGTTTAGTAAACTGAAATTTCCTGATATACTTTTCATCAAAACCCACAGGAGTGGATTGGTCAATAAAAAACCAAAGAAGTGGATTTGTAAATGAAAACTCACAGGAGTGCAATTTCAAATAAAACCCTAGGAGTGGATTATGAACCCCAGAATTTAAAAAATACAAAAACATCAGGAGTTGAAAAAGATAACTTTAGAAGAAGATAAGAATGTCCTATCCAGGATTCAAATACAGGCAGGTTTTCCTAACCAGTTTCGAGATCTTAAATCTCGGTACACCAAATATTACTTTGAGCTCATTCTCCTATTTAAAATTTCATTTCATTTCATTTTTATATTATATAGTATTATTCAAGTTAACTAGTTATCTTATCTTATTACATTAATTATCTCTTTCAGAACAAAAATTGTAATTGTAATCTTTGAATCAATTATTGTTTTTGTGTTGAGACCAATGGTAAATTCTAAGATCATACATATATCGATGTTTGTGAATCTGTGATGTTCACGGATGTGTATGATGAAAAATTAGTTTAATGATATAGATTTACGTTTTTCTTTGTCAAGCCCACTCACTCACTGCACTTCCATCAATTTGTCCTACTGACATTCAAAAGCAATTTATTCTCATCACACCAGGTTCTAATACCTGTAATTGCAAGTTCACTGTCTTGTACAGCAACAGCTAAGTCTGTGTCGTCGGCATATATATAGTTGTATGTACATTGGGTGGCAATACACTAGGCAGATCATTGATATATACCACAAAGAAAAGAGGTCCCAGTATGCTACCCCGTGGAACCCCCATTGTATTTCTTAACTTGTCCGAAAAGTGAGAAATATCTGTCCCAACCTTAACGTATTGATTACGATTTTCAGGTAGCTTTCAATTGAGGCTAGTGATTTATTCTTTATGCCACAAGAGTTCAGTTTCTTGTGAAATGATCGACATAATAGAATGCATTAGATAGATCGAGAAAAGGGACAAGTGGAATGTCACTCGTGTCCAATGCATTCAGTACCGTTTGTGTAAGCCCTGTATAGGCTCTGGTTTGGATAAGCCTGAGATCCGTTCCGGCTTTGCTAGGACATCTGGGAACCCTCTAACAGCAGAGAAGGCCAAATCAGGGGTTTGGCATTTAATGACTCAAGTCTGAGTTACGACCAAAGGCAATTATCTCCACGTGTTTGTTTGCTCATAAGAAACAACATCAAATATATTTGTGTTTCAGATTACATGTCTCGTGACCTGATCCCAATCATGGTACGCCTCAATGTTGGGGGCGTTGAACGAGACATTGTTATAGCATGTGCATACTTCGCTGGAGATGGGCCAGTGACACAGCCAGAGGAAGTGCAGAAACTAGTACACTATTGCAACAGCAAATGGCTGCCAATTATAATTGTGTGCGTGATGCCAAAGCGCATAATATTGTTAATGGAAGCACGAACAATAACAATAAAGGTGAGTGCCTACTTGAATATATCTTAGCTATCAACCTCGAGACCCTTAAAGTGGGGACAACGCCCACTTTTGTCACGATAGCAAGAGCAGATCGAAACAATTGGCGCAAAACACTCTAATAAAATCTTAGAAAGGAGGTTCGTCGGTTCAACAGGGCTAAACGAGACGGTCACTGGCAGGGGTACACTGAGAAACTAACTCAGTATAATAAGGAGATCAGGAAGGCCAAGAGGCTTAATCTTCAAGCATTTTGTGAAAATATCACTTCCACTTCCACAGCAGCCAGGCTGCAGAAAGTCATGGCAAGAGGGGAAACTAATCCCACCATGTCGCTCAAGAAGCCAGACGGGTAAAACACTGACGCATAAGAGGAACGAACGATTCTTCTTCACAAAACGCACTTTCCAGCTAGTGAACTAATAAGAAGTATTTAAACAGAAATGGAGCACACTAAGAACTCCCGAAAGGAGGATTAGATTATTGATAGGTAAATATTTACAAGGCAACGGCTTGAATGGGCAATAAGCACCTTCAATTAATCCCCAGGAGAGGATTGACATTTTTTTCCAGTACTCCAACAGAAAGGAGTGGAAGAGGTTCTTCCCCATCTGCTAAAGATCATAAGAAGCAGCTCGGCATTGGGATGCCCTTCTCATACTTCGCTAGGAAGCAGCATTTTCGAGAAAAATGCATTTGAATATTTCTTTGCGAATTGATTGGTGTCCCGAAATTAGACGTCAATATTTTAACCACGTATTCTACTTCCAAAAATAGAAATAAAAGTTCATATAAACTAGAGTCCACAACTTCTTCGTTTTTAAGATACATGGTGTTGAAGGTGAATACTCGATAGCGGGTTTTTATGAATATTATATTTGAAATCACTATTCTAGTCTAATGCGGAGTGTGGTGCAGCATTTTCTTATAAAAGTCGGCAATTCTTGGTGTTATCTTTGAAAGTGCGCAACGTAGATCACTAGCAACGTAGATCCCCAAACGGATTGTAGAAATATGTTCCATTTTAATTTGAATTTACAAGTATGAAATTTTGTTATTTTAAAATCACAAATTTGTAGGCTCTCGCGCTCCTTTCATGATGCTGTCTCGCCTCCCAAGGGGGCCAATTACCACCCTGCACTACCCACTCCTGAAAATATTGCAACACTAACTTTTAGTGCACTAAACAGAGCGTAAAAGGTTTCTTAACTGTACCAAATTTTATCCAATTACCTTTACAGGTTTTTACAAAAACCCACCATCAAGTTTTTGCCTTTAACAACCTGTATCTTAAAAACGATAAAGTTTGGAACCCTAATTTATATGAACTTTTAACTCTTTTTTTGGAAGTAGAATACGTGGTTGAAATATTGACGTCTAATTTCGGGACACCCTGTATATATATATATATATATATATATATATATATATATATATATATATATATATATATATATATT
>JARQZK010005466.1:0-17837 GCA_030704885.1 Cynegetis impunctata | reverse complement strand
ATTAATTACTACTAACAACACTGCATAATTATTATGAAAAAGTACTCAATAATTCAAACTAGATAATAATAAAATAAATAAGAAGGTTCATTCGTACAACCCTATTTTTCAGTAAAACTCGATATCATTCAGTGTTATGTCAAAGTACTGGATTGAGCAATAAATTCAGGTTTGTAATATTTGCTATTTCGTTCAGTTTGGCAGCTGTGCACACTGGCGCCTACCGGGAATAAATGCCTTCAAACATAACCTATTTTCACATGTTTCAGTAACTGCTCTATGTCTCTCATCTATCCACTCCACTCTTTCTATTATGTAATATTCAAGGTGTATTTCCCAGAGGTCTATCGGCTAAATCGGCTTTCGACCGTTCAAGGAACAATAGAGTACAACTAAAAATAGAATTGGTTCGATCGTTGTTAACGTGATTACCATTATCAAATGAAAATTACCCGCTGTTATTGCTATATCCTTGCAAAATTTTTTACTTATAACTACTATAATAACTTACACTGGAAATCTAAGTCTTCCAAATAGGTACTGACAAAAAAAATATTATATACTTATCGTTACGATTTCGTAGGCATATAAATACTTGAGGATATACCTATAAGGATTTTCAGAACGTGAGAAATATTAATTTGGCTAATGCATATCAAGCAGAAAAATGCCTATCTTGCTGTAGAAATAGAAAAAATGATTTAAGTACTGAAAATTTTCGACAAGAACAGTTTGAGTTAGGTATACAACATCCAATAAATATTTTCATTTTCAACTGAATTTACACTAAATTTTCAGTAATTCATTCGATATTAATAATAATATTGGTTGGTATAGGTACCTATATTAACTTTTTTTGACATCGGCAGGAATTTTCAAAGCTTGTCAAATGTTGATTACTGTTGGTACATAGTGTACGTATAAATTGCCGCAGTAACCAACCAACAAGAAAATTTTATTGAATTAAACATGAGGATATTGCTGTATTTTTATTAATCTGACTAAACCGCGTTATTGATAGGCAGGAAACAAATAATTGTTTTACCAAAGGCAACACTAGAGTAACAAATAGAGACAAAATGCTTAATCTTGTAGCTAAATGCCCTAAGGACCCAATAAGTCACCTGTACGATTGGTAATTTCATATAATACACCTTTAGAAGAAAGTATTTCGCATCCCCAAAAGCCCTCCGAATTGGGTTATGATTGTACGTGTGCTGAGTTGATGACCTTTTGGTGGTATAAGCATTTTTTTCGTGATCGCTGTCATTTTTATATAAGGATTTCTCGTTTTTCCGCGGTGTTGGATTTTTGCAACTACACAGCTCACCCAGATGATAGAAATTTCTTACTGGAAATAAGTTAACCCTTTCAGGGCAACTGGTTAGCTAGGAAGACCACAGTTTGTTAGTCATGAGTAAAACTGCTCGTTGGCTATTTCAGTATACCAGTGTGTTTTGTGGGTTGTCTAACATAGCAAAATTTGACGTGTTCATCGAAGACAGACCGAAATAAGTCGAAGCGCGTATAACGTGCATTTGTTTACTATAGTTGGACACTACTTAGAGGATCTGCTGAAACTGTGTGAATTTGTTATTTTTATTTATGAATGGTGGAAAAATGGCTCCAAAGTTATTTACTTATATCTTACTTATGCATTTTCATGAATATATTGAACGTAAATGTTTCCTTTTTTTCGAAATTACTAATTCTGTTGGGGTCTCCTGAAGTGACCACTGGGCACTTACGTAATCGTGTTATCTTATTTTAGTTCTGAGGAAGCAAGTTTGGAGTACCTACCTACTGAATAGGGTTGCCAATTTTCGAGAGAACCAACGCGGGAGATTTTTTTAAGGAGTTTAGTAGGGAGGGGGTTGAAGAAAATGTCAATCATTTATTTATTTTTAATTTATATATACCTACTCTGCTTCTAATATTTGACAGTTTTTTTACCACAAAATCATAATCTTTAAAAATCGAAGTTTGATTAGTAGAGTGCGGTTGCGTATAATTTAAAAAAAACTGGGGAAATTAGTCACCCCGGGAAGTTGGGAGGTTGACCATTATTACCGGAGTCATCCGGGCAATCCGGGAGGGTTGGGAACCCAATAACTGAATATTTAGAAAATCTTCATGCAGATGAGTTTTATGATTTGTAAGAAATGTTCAGCGTGCAAAGTAGTAGAATTGTGTTTGAAACATGACAAATACTGTTTCATTTTATATTACTTATATTGTTTGTAGGCCAAGCTACAGAGATTTAGAGTGAGCATTTTGTGCAAAAAGTGTTAGAAGAAAACCAGCTCCGCTATTGTGTGTAAAATAGTTCCACATGATATAGTGATATGTTTTTCACTCGACTTTATTATTTATGTCTTTGTTATTAACAATTTTATGCAAAAAATCGCAATTTTTTTAGTTTTTTGCTTATAAAATTGAAACTATCAGAGTAATCGTGATAATGTCAATAGACTTATTGTAGAAAATGAAAAGACGAGAAAAATGAGAGGTCGGACGACTCGATCAGACCCTTAGTCTAAGGGAAAATTGGAAAAAACCGTCCAAAATGCAGTTTTTTCAAAAGTTCATAACTCGGTTATTTTTCGATTTGTAGCGTAGATCCTCCGGCCAGTATTAGCTATTGATATAAATTTTATTTGTGCCAAGAGCAAGAACTGTCCGATGCATATTTTTTGATCTGTGGCCATTTGATTATGTTACTACGCGATTTTCCAGCAGACCTGAATGCGACAGGTATGGTCCGATTTCAATTTACTAAAAAGATTTTGAAAGTAGAATTCTCATAGTTCAAAACGTTCATCTTGGTTTTCCATATAAACGCTGAGAAATATTTTAAAAATAAAGCTGAATATATAGAAAAACGGCCGAACGCGTAAGATAGTTGAAGAGCTGGGGGTAGAGCAGCAGCAAGGAGAAGTATGACATTCGAAAGCGTCGGCATTTTGAACGTGACAGTAATTTCTAAACGTTGCCAGATAATAATTGTAAACCCCCACTGTTCATATACTCTCACACGCTCGGCCGTTTTTTGTCATGTTCAGCTTTATTTTTAACATATTTCTCAGCGTTTTTATGAAAAACCAAGATGAACGTTTTGAACTATGAGAATTCAACTTTCAAAATCTTTTTAGTAAATTGAAATCGGACCATACCTGTCGCATTCAGGTCTGCTGGAAAATTGCATAGTAACATAATCAAATGGCCACAGATCAAAAACTATGCATCGGACAGTTCCTGCTCTTCGCACAAATAAAGTTTCTATCAATAGCTAATACTGGCCGGAGGATCTACGCTACAAATCAAAAAATAACCGAGTTATGAACTTTTGAAAAAACTGCATTTTGGACGGTTTTTTCCAATTTTCCCTTAGACTAAGGGTCTGATCGAGTCGTCCGACATTTATGACATTTATGATGTCAAAGTGTACCAATAAAAAAATAGCGTAAAGTATTCGTGTATAACTGGTCTTTAAAACTCTATATCGAGCGTGTTTTAAAGACCTTAATATCTACTTCTACTTCAATATAGGTACCTACTATTTGCACAAAGATTATGAGTGGTTGAGATCCGCACAGATGAAGGATGAAGAATATTGAAAAATAAAGTCGTCTAAAACCACATAAATTTGTTTTCAATAATAGTTTCATTTAAGATCATGATTGCGTGTTAAATAACGAAGCATGTATTCGAGTAAGTAATGAAGAAGGGAGTTTATTAAGTACTTCACACTTTTCACAACATTTATTTGCACTGCTGAATATAGATCATAATACATATAGACACTCCTGTTAAGCAGTATATCATTATGAAGTCTGAATTTTTGTTAGAAAGAATAGCTTTCATACTGATAAGATTATGTCTCTTATCCATAGAAATAACAGATTTTTCACATTGGCTCTCACTGTGGACTTTGCATTTGGAAGATGAACATCATTAGCATAGCAGAAGTTTTGACACCCTTAAATGAAATAGAATATATCTTTAAAATTCTACCAACAAAAAAAATATGCATCATATAGAAATGATATACTTTCCTGAATATGCTCTATAAGTACTCGTTACTATTTTTTATTATACCGCCCGCTTGGAACACCCGATTTTACTTTCGAAGAGCACATCTTTTGATCTTAAAATCATGCTCCTACACAAGGTGGCAACACGCTCAATATAGAAATACTAACAGATTTTTTACATTGATTTTTACTGTGGTCTATCCATTCGGAACATGAACATCATTAGAACAAAAGTTTCGACTCCCTCCATATTAAAAAAATATATATTTTAAAAATTAAAACAACTAAAAAAGTGTGTTTCATGTAGAAATGATACCTACTTTCGTAAATCTAATAAATATGTTTTCTCTTTGAAAACCTGCTTATTCAAATGGGTACGATTAGCGAAGTTGTACCAAGGACCAAGATAGTTTTTGGTTTCATGACTTTTTATGATGCTTGGCACCAAAAACTCAATTTCATATATCTCTATAGCTATATATATATATATATATATATATATTTATATATATATATATATATATATATATACAATATATATATATATATATATATATATATATATATATATATATATATATATATATATATATATATATACATGTTTGTATGTATGTGCTTATGTATTTTAGAGTTGTTAACTCGATAAAGAGCGCCATTTTGAAGTAATATGGTTAAAGTTTTGTGAATAGGTAGTTTCGTATGATATCTTGAATGTAATTGGTTTTGGTTCGAATTGATTGGGAGGTTGACCCCCCGAGAGATGAAATAAATCTTGCTTACAAGATAAAGGTCGCACTATATATATAATTATATTTTTCAACACGAAGAAACTATTTTTAAAAATAACGATTTTATTCAGAACGATGTTTACAGGTTGAGAGTTCAAATCAAACTTACAGTTCTATTATTCTAATTGTGCTCTCTAGCTAAAAAGGATGAATAAGCATTTCATATATATTATGCGCAGCGTCTACAACTACAATTCAGCATTTTAAAAGGGAGATACAGGCTGTCTCTCATATAACTCTTCCCCTCTTTGAGAAAGTTCGTTATTCCTCTTAATGAGGTGACGAATCTTAGTATAAAGTTTATATAAAGAGAAAAATACAATTACAATGACAATAAAAACACAAAAAATGGTAACTATGCTAAGAGTTGTGGGATGTGGAGCCCACTGGTAAATGTCCTCTAATTTTGGGACTTCTTCTTCTTTAGTCATTGATATGTCGGTAGTATAAGTCCAATTCGTTTCCAACGGGATGAGGTCGACTTGGGCGTATTTATGAAGAACCTCTAATGGGTATATCTTCTTGAAACCATTAGATACTTCCATCTTCGATTTGAAATAGGTCCTTTTGAGGGTAGATTGGTATATGGCTACATTGATCCATAAGTGTAGCTAGTACATGTGCAAGGCATTCTGGTGGTTTGGTCATGTAATCTTGTTTTCCAATGTAGAAGTTTTCTACTTGTTGGACTACCTCGGTACTCCATATAATTTTCTTGTTGAGTGTTAATCCATAGGATTGAAGGTGGGGTACACTGGTATTTTGGAAAGGTAAGTTGTATATTTTGTACAGGTCATATTCAATTTTTGAAAAATAGGAATAGTGATACTGAAAAGAATATTAAAATCTTTGATAAATACTTTAACGGTGCATGCTGCATAATAATCGCTGAAATGCGTAACAGGCAGCAGTTTCTCTCTTTTCAGAACTTCGTTAAACGTTGATAGCGGCAGAATATTCTCGTGTAATAAATGAATAGCACTTCCTATTTAATTTACCTAATAGAATAGATATCTCGTGTGAATAGGGAGTTATTGAATTCATTCTCAAAGCCACATTTTGGGAGTATTGATAGTGTCGACATATTTTGACTGTGTATCTGAAATTATTTCGGCGAGCGTTATTAGAAAGAGAATACGTACAGTGGTCATCTGAAAATAAGAAAACCAATTAGTGTTTTCTTTGTTTAATTTTATTTTTATGATAAATGTGTTGATTCCGAGGATTCTTTATTTGAATGTCGCTTATAATATTACATGGAACTTTTTTGAATGGTTCTTTGAGTTTAGATTGAAAAGGAACTTTTAGGAAAGCATCTTGATCTTCATTTAGGTCTTTATTTTGTTGACGATTTTGATTGAGTTTATCAATGTTAGTTTCATTTTTACTTTGAGCCTTATCGACTACTAGTTTTATTTCTTCCATATTTTCGCGATAAGTTTTAATGTAATCTGCAATTTCTTCGTTAATAGTTTTCTCTATAGGCATAGAATAATTCAAGTCTCCTTTTACAATTTGCATGGGAGTATATTCTAGATTTGAATGTATTGAATTATTGTAGGTCATGATGGCTCTATTTATTCGTGCTGCTAAAGGTAATTTTTCTGATGAGAGACATCTTAGTTGTTCTATCAGTGTGGAATGGAATCTCTCGATAGGAGAATTTGAATTCGGGTTTAAATTAGTGATATAATGCAATGAGATTTTGTGTGTATCGCAGAAACCTTTTATTATTTGATTTTTAAATTCTGTCCCGTTGTCGCAAGTGATTCGTTCGGGAACTCCGTTATTACTGATAAACATAATTAATTTGTCCATAATTTCATTAGCAGTTTTATGAACTAAGGGGTAACACTGTGTGAATTTAGAAAAGGAATCTATTATAGTTAGACAGGTAGTGTTGTCTACCTTGTAAGTGTCTACATATAGGTGAGAAAATGGTTTCGAGCCAATTGGCGTTGTTTTGAATATTAATTTGGTCGGGGTACGTTCATATTTGTTCTTTTGACAAATTTCGCAATTATTTATGTATTTTTTTGAACACTTTTGTCTAGGTTAGGCCAATAAAATTTTCGTTTGAGGGCTTCAATATTTTCTTGCATGCCGCGATGCCCAGATTTGGAAATATGGTACATCTCAATTTTTTCAAGCTGATCTGGTTCTTTCTCTACGTCTTCCACAAGAACGCTTGAGATTTTGAGTTTGAATGCTTTTGCTTTGAAATTATTTTGTAATAGTTGTATAAAAGGTATTTGTATTTCTTGGTGTTTGTCTGATATTTTGGAAATTATTATAGCGTTGATTTTGATATTGATTACGCGGTATTTGCGAACTAACTGTCATTTGACGTTTTTGCGCTGTTGGGTTTACAGAAACAGTCGACATAGGAGTCGGTCTATTATACGCCACATAATTATTATTTGGTCGAAACACGTTTGTTTTAGGTATTTCCTTGTTATTTCTTCCGAAAACCTGACTATTCGTCGGATATTGTCTTTGCGGTAGTACTGTTCTTTGTTGTAAATGAATAGGTTGAGAAGGAAACGTTTTCGTAGGTGCAATCACTGGTTGTTTCCATGTTCTCATCAAATCTAGTTGTGATTTTTGAGACATATAATTCTCTATAGTCTGTACTGTTAAGTCAAATGTAATCTGCGGTTGTGTCAATAGAGCAGTTTGTAGATCTATTGAGACATTACTTATAAGAACATTTTTTGCTAAGTCTGAAACTAGTTGTTTATGTAATAATTTCAGAGCTTGGTCTAAAGTAGGTTCTGCGTCAATTCGATAATTAATTCGGATTTTATAATTTTTAACTAACTCAATGAAATCTAGAACGTCTTCATTGGGTTTCTTGCGCAGAAATTGAAGCTGATTTTTAAGTACATCGAGATTGACATGATCACCAAATTTATTCAATAAAAATGTTTTTATACCGATCCAAGTATTTGGTACATTAGATGATCGAAATTCGGCATTTGCTTTTTCGATTTATTTGCTTTTAATGTCAGCCAATCAATAGGTTTTCACTATCAGTTTTTCGTTAGAAAATTTGCGTAAGATATTCTTCGCACGAAATCAAGAATGAATTCAACTCGGCTTGTGAGCTGTAGTATGATGGCATTAGAGATCCAAACTCACGAGCTATCAATAAGCCGTTACCTTCAGCCATTTTTACTTTGAACAATTTAGTTTTTTTCTTTCTTGAATCTAAATACAATCTATTCAACGAGTCTGCCAAAGAATCAATGATGAAAGTCAATTTAAAATAATTAAAATTTAAAACAAATTCTTAATTTACTAATGACCTGCTACAACTATGTGTTATAGGGAGTCTGTAGGTTTTGGGCTGAAAACCATGGGAAAAACAGGAAGTTGATTAACTACTGCAACTTACGTTCTTGATCGTTATTTCCAAAGTGGAGTCCTCGGCGCTACCTTAACTATGCACTCTGTTGATTTCTTCAATGGTCAGTTGAACTCGGGACCGGTACTGCCTAATTTCGCCGTCACTGTGAGATAACAACTGAGCTTATGTGTTCTAAAATTCGGATTGCTCTTAAGAATTGATATTCACTTAATGCACTTCTTTTCACGAAGGATTAATGAAGCAATCCCATCCTCGTCGCCAATTATATTTTTCAACACGAAGAAACTATTTTTAAAAATAACGATTTTATTCAGAACGATGTTTACAGGTTGAGAGTTCAAATCAAACTTACAGTTCTATTATTCTAATTGTGCTCTCTAGCTAAAAAGGATGAATAAGCATTTCATATATATTATGCGCAGCGTCTACAACTACAATTCAGCATTTTGAAAGGGAGATACAGGCTGTCTCTCATAAAACTATATATATACAGGGTGTTTCCTAATTGAATGTCAATATTTATGGGGGTGATTTTTGAGCTCATTTTAAGAAAAAAACTTCATATGAACATATGTCCTAAACGTCTTACCTTTTGAGATACAGGGTGGTAAAGTTTTCAAAAATAAATAATTTATGATTATCTACAGTCTCTTAAAATAAAAAAAAATGAAATCTGTATTCAATTATGAGCAAATTTGATCTCTTGAATTTTTTTAGTCCGACGCAAGGGTTTCATCAAAAAAAATAATTTCTACGTATGTCTCTGCAAGGTGATATTGTCATATTATGTATGTAGGTAACGATATTGTTATAATCATGCAGAGAAACGGTTTTTATTTTTTTTAAGCGAAAACCGTGCATCGGATTGAAAAGAGTCAAGTGATCAACTTTGGTAAGAAATGATTGGGAATTGCAAAAATAATTTTTAATTCAGAAAAAATCTGTGGCCATCAATGTCTGCCAAAATAGGCAGGTCAAATTACGTTCGAACGCCACTGGTGAAAATTAAAAAAAAAAGTCATACTTAAAAAAATCCACCACTGATACTCATCGAATACATTATGGAAAAACACGTTTTTCTGCAAAACATATGGTAACGGTAATTAACCGCGTTTACCATTGTCGACCGTTAGATGAAGCAGTTGTTTGCAAAGTGTAGAACAAGTCACGAGTTCAACTCATAGCCGCTAGATGGGCCACTTGTTTATTCAAGTTGAGATTTCTATTTAAAGTCGCTAGGTGGACTTAACGAGTAGTTGTCTAATGTTATCGAATTATGGTGGATGCATTGTTTAAACAATGGTGGAGGCATGTTCGAGGAGAGTTGCACAAAGTGCACTCTAATAGTAATACGTTAAGGACATATGTTCATATGAGGTTTTTTCTTAAAATGAGCTCAAAAATCACCCGCATAAATATTAACATTCAATTAAGAATATATATATATATATATATATATATATATATATATATATATATATATATTTATATATACAGGGTGATTCATTAATATGTGTAAATATTTTAACAGGAAAATGTTGAGCTCAAAATATGAAGATCTAACCCAATTTGCTCATACAAAATATTTCTCCTTACTGATTTACAGGGTGTTTTATTTAGATTATTGAAAATGAAATTTGTTCATTACTCGAATGCTGCTTGATATTTCTTTATGATATTTGGCAGTAAGTTGAAGTAGTTTGGGACAAATCAACTTATAGTAAAGAAGACTTTCTCGCTGTCACCAGTGGCGTACGGCAGGGGCACGGGAAGAGTTCTTGTTTCCTAAATTCTACGCCACTGGAAGAATTGTCGTTTTAGTATAATTTTTCGATTCTCCAATATTTTCTCTGTAAATAAGGCACTCTTGTTTCGTAACGCCAGAGCCACTATTTTTCGAGATATTTAACGTTGAACATATGGCTGCACAATTCTTTTGATTTTTATGTAAGAGCCATGTTGGTGTTTTTTGTCACACGATTGGATGTATTACTTAAAATAATCATTATTAGGTATTTTTTTTCAATTTATAATAATATTAACAAACAATTCAAAACAGAACAACTACAAAAATATCCAGCGCTACATAAGAAAGTCAAAATAAATAATTGATTATCAAGATCTTCTTTACAATTTTTGGAAGAATATCAAATTTATGAACAAAAATTAAAAACAATTTACAACAAATGCTCAATGTGATCTCCGTTAACCTCAATGAGAGAATCCATTCTTTCGCTAAACGATCTTCTAACTTTAAAAAATATATTGGCTGATTCGCAATAAAATTAGCGGAATTCACAATTTGCTGCCATAGTTCCTGGCAAATATTTATCGTTTGGGATATTTTTGTAGTTGTTCTGTTTTGAATTGTTATTTTTAATATTTATATAAATTTGAAAAAAATAACTTAATAATGTTTATTTTTACGTAATACATGCAATCGTATGACAAAAAAACACCGACAGACTCGTACTTAAAAATTAAAAGAATTGTGCAGCCTTATGTTCAACGTTAAATATCTCGAAAAATAGTGGCTCTGGCGTTACGAAACAAGAAAGCCTTATTTACAGAGAAAATATTGGAGAATCGAAAAATTATACTAAAACGACAATTCTTCCAGTGGCGTAGAATTTAGGAAACAAGAACTCTTCCCGTGCCCCTGCCGTACGCCACTGGTGACAGCGAGAAAGTCTTCTTTACTATAAGTTGATGTGTCCCAAACTACTTCAACTTACTGCCAAATATCATAAAGAAATATCAAGCAGCATTTGAGTAATGAACAAATTTCATTTTCAATAATCTAAATAAAACACCCTGTAAATCAGTAAGGAGAAATATTTTGTATGAGCAAATTGAGTTAGATCTTCATACTTTGAGCTCAACATTTTCCTGTTAAAATATTTACACATATTAATGAATCACCCTGTATATATATATATATATATATATATATATATATATATATATATATATATATATATATATATATATATATATATATTATTCATTTATTTATTCAAAAATAAAATCGTGAATCAGATTTTTGTAGAATCTGTTACCACGGAGCTGAAAAATATTACATGAATAATAAATTGGATACTTTATATCAACAATTGCTCATGTCCAAAAAATTTTTGAGTATTTCTTAAACTTTACATAAGCATTCATTTTTGTTCAGTGCTTCATCCATTGAAGAGATCCGCAGCTTTAAAATCAATTTTGATGTAGATAATATTTTTTCATATAGATATTTCAAAGTTTTTGTATAAAGATTCTGAATTGGTG
The DNA here is from genome assembly GCA_030704885.1 of Cynegetis impunctata. NCBI lineage: Eukaryota > Metazoa > Arthropoda > Insecta > Coleoptera > Coccinellidae > Cynegetis > Cynegetis impunctata. Next base: position 6,357 of record JARQZK010005466.1, on the reverse strand, counting down.
TCGTCAGCGAGATTAAAATACTTTGAGTAACTTTTTCTAACGTAAAATTTTTTCCTTTTTCTAACTCTGTCATATCGCATATAATAATTTCATGGTCCGAAATTGGTACGTCCTTATATATATATATATATATATATATATATATATATATATATATATATATATATATATATATATATATATATATATATATATATATATATTTATATATATAATAGGTAGAATTTCTTGTGCTATATTTTATATATTTAAGGTGCAGTTTTCTTTGGTTTAGAGCACAGTAAACTTCAGGTATTCAGATTTTATTAATCAATCGACATATGTTTCGGCGTATATAAGCCTTTTTCAAGATTATAACAATGGCTGGGACATTTACATCTAAAAATACATTTTAAAAATCAGTCACAATTTCTTAACTATGTTTACATTAACTTACTGTTTATCAGCAATCTACATTTCATCAATTCATTTGAAACAACGCTATACACTACATTGCGTCTGTCATTTTTAATTTGCTTTGTTTTGTTTTTGATTATTATATATATTTATTCAATTAGAAAACTATATAATCAAAAACAAAACAAAGCAAATTAAAAATGACAGACCCAATGTAGTGTATAGCGTTGTTTCAAATGAATTGATGAAATGTAGATTGCTGATAAACAGTAAGTTAATGTAAACATAGTGAAGAAATTGTGACTGATTTTTAAAATGTATTTTTAGATGTAAATGTCCCAGCCATTGTTATAATCTTGAAAAAGGCTTATATACGCCGAAACATATGTCGATTGATTAATAAAATCTGAATACCTGAAGTTTACTGTGCTCTAAACCTAAGAAAACTGCACCTTAAATATATATTTATATATATATATATATATATATACATATATATATATATATATTATATATATATTATATATATATATATATATATATATATATATATATATATATATGTATATATTATATATATATATATATATATATATATATATATATATATATATATATATATACATATATATATATATATATATATATATATATATATATATATATATATATACAGGGTGATTCATTAATATGTGTAAATATTTCAACACGAAAATTTTGAGCTCAAAATATGACGATCTAACCCAATTTGCTTGTACAAAATATTTCTCCTTACTGATTTATAGGGTGTTTTGTTTAGATTATCAAACTTTAATTTTGTTTATTACTTTAATGCTGCTTGACATTTCTTTATGACATTTGGCAGTAAGTTAAAGTAGTTTGGGACACATCAAATAATAGTAAAGAAGACTTTGTCGCTATCACCAATGGCGTACGGCAAGGGCACGGGAAGAGTTCTCGTTTCCTAAATTCTACGCCACTGGCAGAATTGTCATTTTAGTATAATTTTTCGATTTTTCGATATTTTTTCTTTAAATATGGCAGTCTTTTTTTCGTAACGCTAAAGTCACTATTTTTCGAGATATTTAACGTTGAACATATGGCAGCACAATTCTTTTGATTTTTATGTGCTTTTATGTCTTCTTTACTATTATTTGATGTGTCTCAAATTACTTTAACTTACGGCCAAATATAATAAAGAAATATCAAGCAGTATTAAAGTAACGAACAAAATTAATTTTCAATAATGTGAATAAAACACCCTGTATATCAGTAAGAAGAAAAACTTTGTATAAGCAAATTGGGTTAGATCTTCATATTTTGAGCTCAAAATTTTCCCGTTAAAATATTTACACATATTAATGAATCACCCTGTATATAAATGTATTATTATTATTAATTGTCACTGTTTAATCTTACCTCCAGAAAAGAAGAGAGGTCCATATGGTAGAAGCCGCCAAACAAAAACTTTATATTGAAATGTAGTATTTGAAGAAGAAGTGTATTGCACTGAAATATTTACTTAAATATACTAAATAGTAATCGATTATAAAATTTTTTACCATCGTGGAAATGTTACTATTTTCACTTTCCTCTTCCAAGCATAGACCAATTAGGTTTTTTCTGAAATCATCAGCCTGAAATGAAAAATGGTAATTTAACTTATTCAATAGAAAACACGATATTGCTCACTTTATAAGACGCGTCTAAAAACATTTTTCGAAATATGGATGACTCCTGAATATCTGAACTCAAGTCAATTTGAAGGAAATAAAGGGTAGCCGAAATTTTTGATACTTTCGAAAACGCATGAAATTTCTATTGAAGAATTGCGACGTGAAATAAAACACTTGAAATTTTCCAACGCCTTTCCAATATCCACCGAATTTACGTACAAATTTTCAGCCTTAAAGTGGGTGTAGAGATGTACAATTCTCAAAAGTTTGCAAAAGCTCCAGAAGTTTGAACTTAGATATTTCGACGGTGAGATAAATTGATCGAAACAACCAATGGGCACAGTCTTTATTCCAGCCCAATTCACGTACCATATTTTTACCCACGACTACTATCAGCAGAAGCATTAGAAGAGCTCAAAACGACAAAAACCAAGGAATACCTGAAATATCTACATTCAATAGACGGTGGTAGAGAAACATGGTTAGAACCTCAAGAGTGTACTTTTTTACTCAAAATAAGTAAGATAAATCATTCAACTTAATTTGGAAAAAATCTATCAATTTTTTTTCCACTAATGAAGATATTTTTTCAGTCATGAAATCGGTGATTTCTACAAGATGAACTTGTATATACAAAAACTGAAAAGCAGTAAGAATATACAAAGTATTAGGCAAGTTAATTCGCACTGAAAAAAGAGATCACTCAGCATAGAGTCGAAGCACTGGAATTGCTCTCGCCTCCCTTTCTCACTAAAGTGATTATACTGAGTAAATTTTTCCATGTAACAATAAGGGTTTTATTTCATAGGAGGAGAAATACATCAGATTTTCCGGCCGACATATAAAAATAACATTGCTGGAAAATCAACATTTATTATCAAGAAGAGGATAATATAATAAACTGTCACTTTAAAACGTCAATTTGAAAACCTACTGCTAGCTCGTGTATTTGAAATTGGATCTGAAGAACGAAGAGGATTTCATCAAAAAATATAAAAAATCCTAACAATTGATACGTCCACCTCATAAGCTGAAGCGATGGTTATTAAAAACATGCTACAATTTGAAAATGCAGAATTGAAAGTAAAACATTTGAAAAAGCATATTAGAGAAAATTACTGTCCTAATTTGTATAAATTTTTCCAAACAGCAATAGTAGTATATTCAGTTCTGCCACTTGTGAAAGAAGTTTTTCTACCATGAGGCGAATAAAAATGTGGCTTACAATGTGCAAGGGCAATGCTTCCATATAGAGAATGATATTATTGAAAAATAATTTCAGCTGAAGAAATGTAAATCTGATTTGCAGAAAACATAAAAAACAAAGATTTATTTAATTGATGAAAGTTTTAAGGCTGGGAACTAAATTAAATAACTATGAAAAATTCAATAATTATTTTCCAAGGTATAACCGAAGTTTGATATTAATGTTAACATTACCGCGTGAATAAAGGAAAGCAAGTTTCATGTGTACTATGTAATTATTGATTTTTATGTGAACTTTATTTACGAAAAAATTATGATTGTGAAACAATTTTTTTTATCAAGCCGGCTCCTTCTTGATTTCGCATCCGAAAAAATAAAATGCAAGCAGCACACTTAGCTATTATTTAAACTCTGAAATCTAACTGTATCTTATAGTTAATAAAAACCTACCGCTTCTTTGAGATAATGGAAATTCAGAAGTCCTAGTAAGGAAACTGTAAGTAGTAGCAGTCCATACGAATTTATAAGATACTCCATACTTTTGAGTAAATAACCCATCCAAACTAAAGGAATCATACAATGAAAAAACGTGATGATGAGAAGAAAAATTGACGCCAGGCCAAGAGTTTCTACGGCGCACTCCCAGGATTTGCAAAGATTAAAATGTAGCTTGGAGATCGATAGAAGTTCTTGTTCAACAACTTTGGAATTTTTTTGTTTCTTCAGTCTGGCTGAAATAAAAAGACATTTGGTTTGAAGCATATTAATGGGAGGAAATTTCAACAAAATTATATTTCTATTAGTAAGTCATCAGAGTTATGTGTTCCATAACTGAAAAAGTTAAAAGTAATAGAAAAAGTTTTAGTCATGGAATATATAAAACTCTGATGACTTGCACATCTGTGCCGGATTTAGCAATAGGCAGGAATAGGCTACAGCCTATAGGCCTCCACTAATCAAGGCCCCTCACCAAAATTGAAATTTGTAGAGATGCAATTTTGAAATTAAGTTAGCCATGCCTGGAGTTTAATACTCATAAAACTACAGACAGTAGATAAAATGATGCAGATGGAAAAGCAATTCATATTTCTCAAAAAATAAAAGTAACTTTGAATCCTACATGACTGAATGAAAACATGTATACCGTAGAACGATAACCTTGGACCCTGAAGATTGAATTTCGTAAATTTTGAGGAAGGTAAAATCATAATCTGTTCTATCATTTCTTTACTTATATTTTCATTATTCATTAGGATATAAATAAGTCTTGTACTCATTTTGAAATATTTTATCAATATTATTCACAAAGGATTAAAATTGATATTATAAGATTTTTTCTGTTACCTCCCGTTTGAATGGGTTACTAAGATTGAGCTTTCTAAATCTTGAAATTATACATATAAATATAAATTTAATAATATGTGACTCGCAATTGATTCTAAGGTATAAAAATCACATGATAGCGAACTGTGAAATTTTGGAATTTTCGTTTCCCTAACAAGGCCCTCACCACTTCTCATCCTATAGGCCCCAAAAATGTCAATCCGGCACTGACTTACATACCTAGATAGGTATGCATAATTATTTCAACAAGATACTATCATCTCATGTCAGAAATTAAAGAAAAATTCACGAGATATTCTGTATTCTGTATTTTCGGAAGTGCAATCGAGACCACAGCACTTACGCCCCATTGGACCCTTTGTGCATCCTCCCCGGGAACATCACTAGCCTAGGCATCCAACCATCCCAGTCGTTTGAAAAAGAGGTTTTCGAAGGACTTTCGAAGTTGGCAGTGTCCCGTGAAAATTCCCACGACGTTGCGTAGTTTTCCTCTGCGCATTGCCAGGTAGATCATTACTGCATATTTATTAGGGTAATTTAAAAGTTCACTGGCAAGTCTGCAGGTAATTGTTTCATCCCATAGATTTTTGAATATTTGACGGGTGTTTTCTGTTATCATTTGTGACTTTGCTGTCAGCGGTAGTAGGCTGGGAGGGCCAGGACCAAATATGTTTAGGCCGGTTGATTTCCTAGCCAATTCGTCAGCTTTTTTGTTGCCATTGCATCTCGAATGGCCGTTGATCCAGCATACCATAATATGTTTTGCATGGCAATGCTTGATGGCGTTCCCATAGTGACTGTGAAGGTATTTTATGATTCTTCAGGGCCAGTAACGATTGTCTACTATCTGTGTAGATTTCAATGATTTTGTTCGTTATGTTTCTACGAGCAATCTCGTTCGCGGCTATAGTTATGCCCGTTAGCTCTGTCTGAACTATGTTGGCACATTGGTCCATGGTCCACTTGAGTTTGAAATCGCAGGTGTCTCGAATATATTCCGCAGCCTGCTCTTTTTTCTTGCTTCGATCCTTCCGTAAAAATATTGGTTGTTCCTTCATCGGAGGTCTTATTTTCACTGTTTGTATGTATTGAGTAGGGTCGCGGGGAAATGCTGTCTGCATTTGCCTGTAGCAGAGGTATCGTGTTGGTAGCCTCGAGCCACATGCGATGTCTACTCTCCCCACATCCTACTACTGGCTTTATACCAATAGTCTCAAGGCGTACCATGGTTGCCAAGGCCACGTCTTGTAGATAAATATCCAAAGGTGGCAGGCATAGCATCACCTCTATTGCCCTAGTTGGTGTTGTTCGCATAGCTCCGGTCACACTTATGCGGCCTATACACATGCATGTAAGTGTTAAGACTTGCATGTGCAGATCTTTTCCTGCGAGCAAGTGCGAATGTGTATGGGGCAAAACTGACGGCGCGGCGCGTTCAGTTCCAGGCGACTAATTTTTAGAGCTAGTGCGAGGGTAAGTCTTAACACTTGTATGCATGTGTATAGGCCGCAATAGACACTCGGTACTTTGTATCTGCCCAAGCTTGAGCTTTGCTGTTGCCTGTTGGCTTTAAGTCCACCAGACGACGGCTCCATAGGTTATCATCGGTCTCACGATGGCAGTGTATATGCACATGACCACCCTGGGTTTCAGTTCCCAGGTTTTCCCTATGATCCTGCGTGACTGCCCGTAGGAGAGTGTAATCGTTCTTGAGTTTGATTATCTGATTCTAATA
>JARQZK010005465.1:0-17931 GCA_030704885.1 Cynegetis impunctata | reverse complement strand
TTGTCTGAATTGTTGAAGAGATAATTAAGGCAGGTGCGCTAATGTATGGAATGAATGCAACTATATTTTTTGTTTGAAAAATTAATGTATCCTGTTTTTAACGATGTCCATATAATGATTCAGGATTCTCACGGTGCAGGTGCGCTGATCCTGTGGGATGAATCTGGTTATATAAAGGTTGGCTTGAGTATACTCGTCTGTAAATTAATAATATTGGTTGCTAAAAAATGTTGGGTAATTATGAGAGGATAATAAACTGAATTGACCTTCATTCCTGTGTATTCCCAGTTGGGAAGTGGAGACAAGTCGGGACTTGTCTGAAGTCGAAGAGATAATTAAAGCAGGTGCGCTAATTTTTTGTTTGAAAAATTAATGTATCCTGTTTCTAACGATGTCTATTTAATGATTCTGGATTCTCACGGTGCAGGTGCGCTGATCCTGTGGGATGAATCTGGCTATATAAAGGTTGGCTAGAGTAAACTAATTCATTGTATCTTACTGAAAGTTCATCGTCAGTCGCAGTCATGTTCTCAAAGTTAAACGCTCAGTCCCAATCTAGATAATTTATGTCCTGTTCAGATTTGGAAATCAATAAAAAAATCAAAACGTTATCGATAAGCAGAATAACTTCAAAATTTGGTGAAAAAATATCATGTACTACGCAAGATTTTACAGTTATTTTACCTCAGAGATTCACAACAATAATGACCGATCAAGAACTTTCAAATATGAATAAATATATTGATGAAAATAAAGATATATTTATACAAAGTACAGGACGAGTGGGCAGGAGCGTGAACATTCAATTTTCCGAAGAATAGTAGATTAATTACATCTTCAGTATTACTCATTACAATCATGGACTTCAAACAAATAGCAATGTCTACGAGGTATCAACAACAACAATTTGTGAAGAAAAAAAATAAAATAGAGTTGAGTGGTGTGGTGCAAGAAAGATTACGTTGCTGGCGTAAGAAACTTCAAACGTTAAAGACTCAAATAGCAATTTATGAACTCAGAAAAAAGTTTGATCAAACACACTTTTTTAAATGAAAAATGGAAAAAAATGTTAAATTCAATGATAATAATGAACTTCATATCATTTATTCGTGGAAGTATGCTCACTCCAATGCCACTAAGGGTTTATGGGAGCAATATGTACGTGACAGAGTAAGATTTTGGAATAGAATACATAAAACTGGTGAATTCATAACTCCAATTCTTGAAAAAAAAATTGACTTCATAAGAACTTCTAGAGAAGGTGATGATTTTTATTTATATTATCTGAAACAGTATAACCCCTCCCTACCTACCTCTTAGAGTGGTAATTATATAAATTACCGGTTGGTAAACTTTGATATTTCATTAGTGAGATAGAGAGCATTGCAGTAGATGGATAAGATTCTTTTAAACAAAAATAGATTAAGATATTCTATACATACTACGAAAAGGAGGATTGCACCTACACGAATAGCTACAATGTCTGAACTTCAACGACAATTGTTCTTTTACAAATATAAATATTTCAATGAAATTGAAAATAAATGGATGCTGCTTGAGATTCCAGAGAAAAGAACTCAAATTCAAGAATGTGTAATGGAACTTAAGGAAGATGTTCAATCAATAGTGAATGAAATCCGTCAAAAAGGACATTGTTTTCACGAATGTTATTTTGAAGATTGCTATTCTTGCACAGAAAATTTGCAAGACCTAAAGTGTTATATTCAAGCTTATGAAGCTTTTTACGATTTTATGACATCTGAAATTCCACTTTTTGATCTCTGTGATACACTTATCAACTTGGGCTTAATACATTATATCAATATTCTATGGGAAGAACTGCCTGAGGATATCAAGAGTGAGCATGGTGACTTGAGAATTCCAACACAGAACCACTCTGTCGCTAATGAATGTAATGATGATAATGACTGTGAAATTGAAAAATATTTTTGAATGATATGTTAATTGTAGTAAATAAATAAATAAAAAACTTTATTCAATATAAACATGTGTTTTATTTTTCAATTGAAAAATGATATATATATAGAAAAAAAAATTATATAAAATCATTAAACATTGTTGTCATAAATCCAACTTATATATAAATATATACAAAAAAATCATATGAAATTATTGAACATTGTTGCTATCAATCCAACTATTTTTAAAATTTTCTAGACCTAACCACTTTACAAGTACTTTATCAGCCCTCTTCCTTAAATCTTTTTCAACCAGGAGAATTCCGGGGTGTTTTACATGTTGTAGTTCCATTTCATAAAATCCACCCTTTATGTCCTCACCATTTTCATCTTGAAGCAAATATGTGACAGGATTAGTAGCGAATTTCACTTTCCTCACAGAAAATATCTCATTTGTCCAATTTGGTGTATATGACTTATCAAAATCTTTGCGATATTTACTTATTCATACATGATCGCCAACTTTGAATTTTGTATTCAAATTAGCTATTTTGATGTGGTTGTACACGGCATTCAATAATTTCTTTTCATTGTTTCTATTAACCTGAACCGGTTTCATACCTATAGTAGAATGTCTTGTATTATTGTATCGATTTAATATATCGTCTAATGAATTCAACCATTTATAGGAACTTTGTAAACTGAACATTTTCCACAGCATGTTGTTGAGGGTTCGGTTCAGCCTTTCCACAATTGAAGCTTTTTTCGTGCTGTACACACTATAGTGATTAATATCGAATTTTTTCATTAGTTCAGCGAAATTCTTGTTATAGAATTCGTTCCCCATATCCGATTGCAAATTCTTCGGAGAATTTTTCATTTTATTCAATATATCATATGCTATTCATAGCATTTGTGACATCGCATCCTGATTTTGTTTTGAGGGTACAGCCCAAGCTTTTTTCGAGAAACAATTAATGGCTACCAGAATATATTTGTATCCCTTATTTTCTCTGGAATGAGGAATCATCTCAACTAGATCGATTTGAAGGAGGTCATTGATTCCTTTCAATATAACTTTACGCCTTGGAAAGTTTATTCTAGCCGGTTTATGCAATTCATTAACAATATCGCTTTTTATTTCGCTCTCTTTTATTACAGGTTTTCTTCTTCTACTCTTCATGACTGAGAAAATTAAAACTATATACTACTGTAAATTATGCGAATAGCAGGTTTTTATATACCTACATCTGAATCGTTGAACGTAATTGGACATTCGATAACTAGTTCTGCCAGCAAATGTTTACCAGTACCCCCTTGAAAGATATCTTGTCCTCTTGTTTCAATGAAACATTTTTTATTTCTTTGCTGGTATACTCCTCTTTGTTCACTCTAGTGATTAAATTACTAGGATGATTGTGAATATTTCGGATAGTTCCTGTTTCGAGGGGAAATATCCAAAACGGTTCAGATTGAAATAATTCAGGATCAATGGTGTCAGATTCGAAAATGATTAAAATTTTGTATGTGTATCTTCCGAGAATATCTAAAATGAGTTCATATTTCGAGTAATCATCCTCTTCATTATAATCTTGAACATCTTTATAATATGAATTTATATGATGACCAAATTTATCAATGCTCATTTTTTTTTGTTTTTAAATCTTATTCAACAACTCCAGCTTCCTTCAACTCTTCAATTATGGAAATGATCTCGTTACTTAGACTTGTATTGCCCGCAGCTTGCAAAGAAACTAACAACCGAAGTCTATCAACCAATTCATTTATATCATCCCAATAAATATAGTCGATTGAATTGTTGGTTAACTGTTTTAATGTCATAATTCCACCACCTAATCTGCCAACCCTCGTACTAGTAGACGGGATTTGCGAACGAGGTCTCCGCGGAATTAATGGTTTACTAGTTAATTTACTTATTATTTTTCTATATTTATAAGAACGACTACCGGCGATTTGCTCGTCAGGATCGTAATTTCGCCTATTAGCACTAGTTCGATCTATAATATCTAAATAATTTTTTTCATCTGTACGGGTATATCCCACAGGTCGTCGTTTGAAGATGAGTTCATAAAGTCCTGGGGTGCCCGCATATTCAAAGTTTTCATCGCCGATAAGGACATTACCTGTGTCTGGATCAATTGTAATTTTTGCATTACCAATTTTCAAACCATTCGCATCGGTATCGAATCTGGCTCCGAATTTGAAATCAAATTTATTGCTTGTATCGGAAAAAAATGCATCCATATACGAACGGGGGATTGGGGGTAGTGATTGTAAATATAGATCGAATTCTTCAGTTTGTGAAAGATTTTGCAAGTATTGCTTGGTATCTACATACGTTTCGTTTAAGAATTCATCATCGGAAATTCCTTTATCAGCATCACCTTCATTAATAACACCCGCTTCATCGTCATCAGCATCAGTTGTAGTTTCGGCTATCGTATCTGTTTCAAGGAAATTTGGCTGAAACAATTTTCGTTTTGCGAAAAGGGAAGATGATTCACGTGCAATTCAACGCTACCGTTATTCTCTTCGTACGCAAGTCATTCGCGACTGGACGAGTCTATTCTTCAGAGGTGAAACAGTACGAGTCCAGTAAGGTAGCATTTAATAGCGCGAATCACGGTATTTCAATCTACAGTTCAGTGGCGGCGGTTAAGCAGAGAATTTACACGTTACAATGTATTTTTTAATGCAACATCATAAAAAATAAAAATAAAAAATTTTGTCCAAAAAATTTATAAAAATGTTTGGGGTGCGAACACCCTAATCACTAAGCGTGTGAAAAATATATTACGAACTATTCTCAGACCGACTATTGTTATTTTCGATTGCCATCTTACAACCTCATTGTGGATCTGTGGAAACAATTTTAAAAAATGAAAATCGCGATGGAAAAGTAGGGGTTGATCGTAGAAGGGTAAAAAATTGAGAGTAATATGAATTTTTTTATTCTTAGTCATAACAGAATGAAAATAAAAAACTTGCCACAAAAATTGAAGTTCAAAATTCACAAATAAAAAATAGGGCTTTCATAAAAAAAATAGAACGGAAAATTTTGTCTGTAAAATGAAATAAAAAATTGGGGACCACCCTCAATATTAAGGGGAATGAAAAATAGATTTTGTTCGATTCTCAGACCTACCCGATATGCACACAAAATTTCATGAGAATCAGTCGAGCCATTTCGTAGTAGTTTAACAAATAAAAAATAGGGGTTGATCTTAGAGGGGTGAAAATTTAGAGTTGAATGTATTTTTTAATGCTGTATCATCAAAAAAATGAAACGGAAAATTTCGTCTGAAAGATTAAATAAAAAATTGAGGACCACCCTCAACATTTAGGGGGATGAAAAATAGACGTTGGCCGATTCTCAGACCTACCCGATGCGCACAAAATTTCATGAGAATCGGTCCAGCTATTTCGGAGGAGTTCAACTTCTAACACCGTGACACAAGCATTTTGTATATTATATATTTATATATATATATATATATATATATATATATATATATATATATATATATATATATATATATATATATATATATATATATATATATATATATATATATAAATAGAGTGATTTATTTGTTGTATACTAATATGACAGAGTATTTATTTGGGATCGCAGCAATAAGGAAAATGAAATTACCATTTTTTCTTAGTTCTCGAGCATTCGGCAATGTCTCTTTGCCTTAAACAGAAGTCCTGAAAGACATTGTTTTATTGATAACAGTTTCTGTACATTTTTCAGGTGTTTTGACTCACTCGGGGTCCGTTTTAAGAAATGAAATGATCATCGCGGTCCGCACATCATTTTATGGAAAAAAATTTGTCACTTCCTGCCGTTTTCGAATTAACGTCAACAAAGATAATGCAGGAGGTACATGTTTATTAAATTACGTAATCTGTAGTGCAAGTTGCTGTGTTCTCGTGGTTTCCACAAAATGGGTCGGCAGTCCGGAAGCGGAACGGGGTCCGCCATTGGGGATCCCTGAAATAGATTTTTAGGCATTTTGGTTGGTATTATGTAAACAAATAAAAATATTATGTATCATCACAATTTTAAATAATATTACCACATAATGAAATAAATTTGAAGAAAAAAGAAACCAAAGCTGATATTTCCACAAAAAATTTGCATTTATGTTGGAATAGAAAAATTTGAAACTGCAAAGTCCGTAAGCAAGAAGAATAAAATAATATTTCTTAGCGGTAAACGTAATTAATGGAAAATCAAAATTAAATCAACATTATTGGTTCTCACCTTATAACCCAATCAATGGCAAAATACTATACTACAGTAGAAGTGGGACACCCAGAGCCATTAAAATTGATTGATGATGACAGTTCCAGGAAGTCGTCTATTGTTCCTATTGTTTGGGCCGGTCTATTGTTCCTATTGTTCGGAGGCAGGTGTGCAGTCTTTTGTTATACCCGATCTATTGTTAGACCAGGTGTTCGGGGCAGGACCGTATTAACTAATGATTGAGGATCGTGAAAATTGAATATTTTTTACAAATTTAGACCAAAATTCGTAAATCGTATGAAATCCACCCCTGACATTAGATATGGGTGCAGGTATTTCTAAGAAAACACACACAAAAGGTTGATGCGAATATCTCTTCACAAAAGCGGGTGGCAGGTCTTTTGTTTCTATTGTTTGGGCAGGTGTTCGGGACAGGACCGTATTAACTAATGATTGAGGGTCGTGAGAATTTTTCTTCACAAATTTAGACCAAAATGCGTAAATCGTAAGAAATCCAACCCTGGCATTAGTTATTCGACGGGGTTAATATTTCTAAGAAAACACACAAAAGGTTGACGCGAATATCTCTTCACAAATTTAGACCAAAATTCGTATTCCTTTATGAATTCATAGAAACCGTCGCTGAGTTATTCAACGTGGGGTGGGACTGGTCTTTACAAAATCGTGTGATTTTTACCAGGTATTGCCCAATTGATTATTTTGCCGATTTCATCCTTAGTGAAAATGCTCGTAATGGATATACAAACTTGTACTGAATTTATAAAATTGAGTTACAATGACTCATCCCCCATATGTATGAATTGCTTGTAAAATATTATTTCACTATTGAGAATATTGTGTTAGATAGTATCATATGAAAGAGATATTATGTATACTATTAGTAATGTAATTCTATATAAAGGCGATGTTGGTAGAGCTATGTACAAAAATGTACGATATTATATAACAATAAACTTTATGTAAATTATGTATTAAAAATAAAGGTATTCTTAAAAAACATGTTATTTATTAATTATTTCTAGAATTATCTAAGCATTTAACATACAATTTTGCGTCTTAATAACAACTACTTGATTTTTTTCTCAAGAAGATGGAATGATGTGTTTTACGAATGTATAAAATGTAGTTGAATAATCATATAGAACAAATATTTTTTAAATCATAACTTTACTAGCTTCTCTTTTAAAATTTGTTTTCTTGAGGGCTGTGTTTGATTAGGAGTAAATAAAACGTAGACGATAAATGTATACGATTGATGAATATCTTAAAATCATAACATTACTAGAAATAGTGTTTTAGAAAATATAAACATGTATTCGATTAGGAAAGAATAAAATATATTATTAAATCTCGTAAAACATATTTGAAGAATCCATAAATTAATGATTAGGCAGAATGCGAAATTTTTTATTATAGATCTCATATTTTCTTTTTTCTGTTTAATTTTATGTATACCACAAGCTTCAATTTGAACCGTAGATAAAAAAAATGTCATTTACCTGGAATGAAAAAATATTTTTTCTTTAAATAATCAAAACAAAAGTTTAATTATTCTCTCTCTTAGCTGGAAATATCAAAATATTTCTAAAACTTCATCTATGTAAATGAAACTAAATTCACTTTCCGTTTTAACAACAGGGTTTACACTGTTATGTCCAACGAAATTATTTTCTGGTTCCCCTAATTGAAATAAAGATAACCGATAATTATAAACATACAATAGTACCTAGTCATCCAAAATGAAATTGATGCATTACATATTGCTTTAATCATTTATATTGGCCAAACCAATAAACTCATCAATCAAAACTGTTATTCAATCAAATCTTTACAGATGTAATTACGAACAAAGATCAGTAATTTCACAGAACTTATTAGCTAATGAATATAAATAATTAATTGAATTTATGATTCCTGGATACCTTTTACTAATGAGTTGTACGAATATTCAATCTGGTGAGATTGAATAATTTATTGAACTTTTGTCATATAAGATTCACAAATTTTTTTTATGAAAGAACAAAATAACTTAAGTAACTATTTTCCTATAAAATGCATGAAATTCATCAGATCAATCAGATTTTATTTCTTTGATTGGGCAGAATGCGAGATTTTTTATTATAGGTTTTATATTCGATATTAAGTGTGGGAAAGTAACTTTCCAAAACTTTAGGCGACTCTTCTCTGGGAACTTCTGCAGGTGGAATGAATCTCTTTGTACGGATGAGTGAAAAAATTAACAATGGCGATGCTATGAACAAGTATTACACAATCGAATATTTTACAGGTTTTATTCTCACTGAAATTTGTAAATTGGTCGTATTTTAGAACAGCTAGATCCATTACATTGATGGACGATCGTAAAACGCTGGATATCTGTGACGTTATTCAGCAGAGGGTGCAAATAAATCAGTGGGTGGTGGACCGCACACACCCTGTGTATGGGTATATAAGAATGCTCAATGATAGAGGGAGCATCAGATTCATTCGTAACAACATAAAATGAATATGAGTAATGAAGAGTGCTTGGAGTCTCCAACTTCACCGTTGCCTCATGAGCAGGAGGGTGAAGTTTTTTTACCGTTGCACCCTTCGTGCATCAAGATTGAGGAAATGAACGAAGAAGAGAATCCGGCTGAGGATATGGAAGAAGGGAATCCTGTTGAGGAAGGATGGCATTATTATTTTGCTGAGGACTATATGGAATGGGATATGGAGGAGATGGAAGATGGATATTTCTTCGACCAGACGGAGGATGAGGGCTACGTCTCACTCGGAGAAAATTCAGGAATCGATGAGTAAAACGGTATGTAAATCAGGTATTAAAAATAAAATGCATCCATAAAAAACATGTTATTTATTAATTATTTTACATTAACCAGCTATTTCTAGAATTATCTCATCATTTAACAAACAATTTTTTGTTTTAATAACAACTACTTGATTTTTTCTTCTAGCGAATGTACCAACAGTGCCATTATCATCCTTCACCTCAACGCATCCTCCCTCACTCGGAGAAGATTCAGGATTCGAGGAGTAAAACGGTATGTAAATCAGGTATTAACATAATTGCATCCATAAAAACATGTTATTTATTAATTATTTCACATTATCCAGCTATTTCTAGAATTATTTCATCATTTAACAAACAATTTTTTTAATAACAACTACTTGATTTTTTTCTTTTAGCGAATGTACCAACAGTTCCATTATCAACCCTCCCCTCACATGTAATGGATATACATGTAATGGATATACAAGCTTGTACTGAATTTATAAAATCGAGTCACAATGACACACCCATATGTATGAATTGCTTGTAAATATTAGATCAATATTGAGAATATTGGGTTAGATAGTATCATTTGATAGAGACATTATGTATACTATTAGTAATGTAATTGTATATAAATACGATGTTGGTAGAGCTATGTACAAAAAAATGTATGATATTATATAACAATAAACTTTATTTTAGAAAATTTATTTATCTAATTACAAACCTTCGGAACCAGCGTCAAAGTTGGATAGTGTGATGAATGTTATATTGAATTGTGATATACTCGATAATAATAATACTGTCTTGAAATTGTATATTGGTTTGAAATATGGAATAAGAGATTGCTTTTCAAATATAAATGATAGTATTTGACTTTAGAACTATGCAAATGAGAAACCCTATATAAATTGCAGCTAAAGAAGAATTTATTAGGTATTAAATGAATAAAAATAATTAATTGGATATATGATTCCGGTATTCGTTATATAAATGATTCGTCCATGCATTCAATTTGGTGAACATTGAAATTAAATAACTTAGGCAATTTTTATAAGATTCATAAAAAATTTCATGGAAATTTTTTCCCAGTTACATCCAATGAAATTAATTTCTGGTTTCCCTAACTGAAATAAAGATATCCGATAATTATAATCATACAATAGTACCAAGTCCTTCAAAATGAAATTGATGCATTTATATTGACCAAATCGATAAACTTATCAATAGAAACTATAAAAACTTATTGAATCAGATCTTCGCAGAACTTATTAGGTATTATATGAATAAAAATAATTAATTGAAAATACGATTCATGCATTTCATGCATTCATTGTATAAATGATTTGTCCATGCATTCAATTTGGTGATATTAAATAACTTATACAATTTAAGTAGTAATAAAGTTAAATTATTAATCCATTCTATTATTCTACATTGAAAATTTAATAATTTTATAATTGTATGCATACTTATAAACAATCACATACCTTGTCATGTCAAAAAAATCCCACACACATCTATACTAAACGGATAAAATTGTTATTGAATATATGAGTCCTACATTCATCGTATAAATGATTTGTCCATGCATTCAATTTGGTGAACATCGAAATTAAATAACTTATGCAATTTTTATAAGATTCATGAAGAACAAAATAACTTAGGGAACTTTATTACAGAAAATTTATTTATCTAATTACAAACCTTTTTATTTGAAACACTAAATTATTAAAAAAAAAATGTCAAATATTAGGAGTAAATAAAACGTAGACGCTAAATGTATACGATTGATGAATATCTTAAAATCATAACATTACTAGAAATACTGTTTTAGAAAATATAAACATGTATTCGATTAGGAAAGAATAAAATATAGAGGATAAACATATCCAACGATAAGTATATTTTTATGAAATAGAAGAATTCTTTTTGAATATAAATAATTTTATTTGAATTTAGAACTCTACATATGAAAAACGCTGTATAAAATGGTGCTCAATGTTTTTTCTGAGAAATTGTTCAATTACTTACGCAATTATTAAATCTGGTAAAACATATGAATTACATAACTTGCTTGTGAAACATGAAACTACTTTTTGAAAGATATGAAACTTTATTACCAAATTTGGCAGAAAGTTCATAAAATATATTTCACAACTTGAAAAGTTGGGTAGGCTATCGAAATTTTCAGGAAGCAGACGTCTTTTATTAAATTGTACCGAATAAATTGTAGATTCTGGTCGCTACACTATATGACTTTTTAGGAAGTTTTTCCCATTGATCGCAAAAACTGTTGAAAAAGATTTTCCGAAATATCATTACATACCTTTGAAAGTACTATTCCATATATTTAGTTTTGATCATTACTACAATAAGATGACCATCAGCTATTTTCTAGTTTTAATTTCAAGAATTGAATTTACGTATTCTGCAAATAACCCGTCCTTTTGTTTCTTGAAAAATCAAAATTGATATGATTGAAACTTTTTTTCGTATACATGAAACGGTTCGAATGCTTAAATAGACTTTATGGAACTTTTTTCCATATAAGATTCACACAAAATTTTTATGGAAAAAACAAAATAACTTTGCATGCCATAAGATGCCTGAAATTTTTTTCATCAGATTTTATTTCTTAAGACTTGCTCAGGGAACGCATTCATAAGTGAAAAAATTTGAATTTGTATTATTTTATCATTGACAGTTTACACGCGATCTAAGTTATATTTGATAAACTCACTAGAACGTATGCTAATCTGTGAAAAATGTTAGTATGTTTCTTTGCTATTATTGGTGGTTTCTGATGATGCCGTCCTCGTTGAATACGCTGATTGTTCACCTGCTTCCAAGTTGGTTGAAGTGAAGTGGAGGGAGTCTCTATGAACCAACCTTACCACTTTCGACTAGATATGCACGTTTCTGGTCGATCACAACAATAAAGCACTTGCACGTTTTCGATTAATGTTCACTGGTCCGTATTTATTCGGATTTATTGATCAATATATCTATAAATAAATAAATAAATAAATATCCGTATCGATGGATCAAATGTTAAGCGTTATAGAGTTGTGGACTGTATATGCACGTTTTTTATAGATAAACACCGTGTTGTATTTAGATATATATTTTATGTTAAAATTGAGATGATATATACCCAAGGGTGACTATTTGCAATAAAATGTTCTTTGTTAATGTCTCTTAGCGTCTCTCGTTCGTATTTTCGCTACCTGCTCCTACCATCGCACACCTTAAAAGCCAGAGCCGGGATAACAATTTTTCGCGTTCTAACTTATTTCTTCGTTCAAAAATATTTTTTAATCATTGCAACAGGTTTTTGTCCTGATATGCGACACTTTTTTGCAAAAGATATCTGAGCGATGCAAAAAAAAAAATGAACATATGCATAGTTTAACTGTTGCGATGATTAAAAAATATTTTTGAACGAAGAAATAAGTTAGAACGCGAAAAATTGTTATCCCGGCTCTGGCTTTTAAGGTGTGCGATGGTAGGAGCAGGTAGCGAAAATACGAACGAGAGACGCTAAGAGACATTAACAAAGAACATTTTATTGCAAATAGTCACCCTTGGGTATATATCATCTCAATTTTAACATAAAATATATATCTAAATACAACACGGTGTTTATCTATAAAAAACGTGCATATACAGTCCACAACTCTATAACGCTTAACATTTGATCCATCGATACGGATATTTATTTATTTATTTATTTATAGATATATTGATCAATAAATCCGAATAAATACGGACCAGTGAACATTAATCGAAAACGTGCAAGTGCTTTATTGTTGTGATCGACCAGAAACGTGCATATCTAGTCGAAAGTGGTAAGGTTGGTTCATAGAGACTCCCTCCACTTCACTTCAACCAACTTGGAAGCAGGTGAACAATCAGCGTATTCAACGAGGACGGCATCATCAGAAACCACCAATAATAGCAAAGAAACATACTAACATTTTTCACAGATTAGCATACGTTCTAGTGAGTTTATCAAATATAACTTAGATCGCGTGTAAACTGTCAATGATAAAATAATACAAATTCAAATTTTTTCACTTATGAATGCGTTCCCTGAGCAAGTCTTAAGAAATAAAATCTGATGAAAAAAATTTCAGGCATCTTATGGCATGCAAAGTTATTTTGTTTTTTCCATAAAAAATTTTGTGAATCTTATATGGAAAAAAGTTCCATAAAGTCTATTTAAGCATTCGAACCGTTTCATGTATACGAAAAAAAGTTTCAATCATATCAATTTTGATTTTTCAAGAAACAAAAGGACGGGTTATTTGCAGAATACGTAAATTCAATTCTTGAAATTAAAACTAGAAAATAGCTGATGGTCATCTTATTGTAGTAATGATCAAAACTAAATATATGGAATAGTACTTTCAAAGGTATGTAATGATATTTCGGAAAATCTTTTTCAACAGTTTTTGCGATCAATGGGAAAAACTTCCTAAAAAGTCATATAGTGTAGCGACCAGAATCTACAATTTATTCGGTACAATTTAATAAAAGACGTCTGCTTCCTGAAAATTTCGATAGCCTACCCAACTTTTCAAGTTGTGAAATATATTTTATGAACTTTCTGCCAAATTTGGTAATAAAGTTTCATATCTTTCAAAAAGTAGTTTTATGTTTCACAAGCAAGTTATGTAATTCATATGTTTTACCAGATTTAATAATTGCGTAAGTAATTGAACAATTTCTCAGAAAAAACATTGAGCACCATTTTATACAGCGTTTTTCATATGTAGAGTTCTAAATTCAAATAAAATTATTTATATTCAAAAAGAATTCTTCTATTTCATAAAAATATACTTATCGTTGGATATGTTTATCCTCTATATTTTATTCTTTCCTAATCGAATACATGTTTATATTTTCTAAAACAGTATTTCTAGTAATGTTATGATTTTAAGATATTCATCAATCGTATACATTTAGCGTCTACGTTTTATTTACTCCTAATATTTGACATTTTTTTTTTTAATAATTTAGTGTTTCAAATAAAAAGGTTTGTAATTAGATAAATAAATTTTCTGTAATAAAGTTCCCTAAGTTATTTTGTTCTTCATGAATCTTATAAAAATTGCATAAGTTATTTAATTTCGATGTTCACCAAATTGAATGCATGGACAAATCATTTATACGATGAATGTAGGACTCATATATTCAATAACAATTTTATCCGTTTAGTATAGATGTGTGTGGGATTTTTTTGACATGACAAGGTATGTGATTGTTTATAAGTATGCATACAATTATAAAATTATTAAATTTTCAATGTAGAATAAATAGAATGGATTAATAATTTAACTTTTATTACTACTTAAATTGTATAAGTTATTTAATATCACCAAATTGAATGCATGGACAAATCATTTATACAATGAATGCATGAAATGCATGAATCGTATTTTCAATTAATTATTTTTATTCATATAATACCTAATAAGTTCTGCGAAGATCTGATTCAATAAGTTTTTATAGTTTCTATTGATAAGTTTATCGATTTGGTCAATATAAATGCATCAATTTCATTTTGAAGGACTTGGTACTATTGTATGATTATAATTATCGGATATCTTTATTTCAGTTAGGGAAACCAGAAATTAATTTCATTGGATGTAACTGGGAAAAAATTTCCATGAAATTTTTTATGAATCTTATAAAAATTGCCTAAGTTATTTAATTTCAATGTTCACCAAATTGAATGCATGGACGAATCATTTATATAACGAATACCGGAATCATATATCCAATTAATTATTTTTATTCATTTAATACCTAATAAATTCTTCTTTAGCTGCAATTTATATAGGGTTTCTCATTTGCATAGTTCTAAAGTCAAATACTATCATTTATATTTGAAAAGCAATCTCTTATTCCATATTTCAAACCAATATACAACATAAGACAGTATTATTATTATCGAGTATATCACAATTCAATATAACATTCATCACACTATCCAACTTTGACGCTGGTTCCGAAGGTTTGTAATTAGATAAATAAATTTTCTAAAATAAAGTTTATTGTTATATAATATCATACATTTTTTTGTACATAGCTCTACCAACATCGTATTTATATACAATTACATTACTAATAGTATACATAATGTCTCTATCAATGATACTATCTAACCCAATATTCTCAATATTGATCTAATATTTACAAGCAATTCATACATATGGGTGTGTCATTGTGACTCGATTTTATAAATTCAGTACAAGCTTGTATATCCATTACATGTATATCCATTACATGTGAGGGAAGGGTTGATAATGGAACTGTTGGTACATTCGCTAAAAGAAAAAAATCAAGTAGCTGTTATTAAAAAAATTGTTTGTTAAATGATGAAATAATTCTAGAAATAGCTGGATAATGTGAAATAATTAATAAATAACATGTTTTTATGGATGCAATTATGTTAATACCTGATTTACATACCGTTTTACTCCTCGAATCCTGAATCTTCTCCGAGTGAGGGAGGATGCGTTGAGGTGAAGGATGATAATGGCACTGTTGGTACATTCGCTAGAAGAAAAAATCAAGTAGTTGTTATTAAAACAAAAAATTGTTTGTTAAATGATGAGATAATTCTAGAAATAGCTGGTTAATGTAAAATAATTAATAAATAACATGTTTTTTATGGATGCATTTTATTTTTAATACCTGATTTACATACCGTTTTACTCATCGATTCCTGAATTTTCTCCGAGTGAGACGTAGCTCTCATCCTCCGTCTGGTCGAAGAAATATCCATCTTCCATCTCCTCCATATCCCATTCCATATAGTCCTCAGCAAAATAATAATCCCATCCTTCCTCAACAGGATTCCCTTCTTCCATATCCTCAGCCGGATTCTCTTCTTCGTTCATTTCCTCAATCTTGATGCACGAAGGGTGCAACGGTAAAAAAACTTCACCCTCCTGCTCATGAGGCAACGGTGAAGTTGGAGACTCCAAGCACTCTTCATTACTCATATTCATTTTATGTTGTTACGAATGAATCTGATGCTCCCTCTATCATTGAGCATTCTTATATACCCATACACAGGGTGTGTGCGGTCCACCACCCACTGATTTATTTGCACCCTCTGCTGAATAACGTCACAGACATCCAGCGTTTTACGATCGTCCATCAATGTAATGGATCTAGCTGTTCTAAAATACGACCAATTTACAAATTTCAGTGAGAATAAAACCTGTAAAATATTCGATTGTGTAATACTTGTTCATAGCATCGCCATTGTTAATTTTTTCACTCATCCGTACAAAGAGATTCATTCCACCTGCAGAAGTTCCCAGAGAAGAGTCGCCTAAAGTTTTGGAAAGTTACTTTCCCACACTTAATATCGAATATAAAACCTATAATAAAAAATCTCGCATTCTGCCCAATCAAAGAAATAAAATCTGATTGATCTGATGAATTTCATGCATTTTATAGGAAAATAGTTACTTAAGTTATTTTGTTCTTTCATAAAAAAAATTTGTGAATCTTATATGACAAAAGTTCAATAAATTATTCAATCTCACCAGATTGAATATTCGTACAACTCATTAGTAAAAGGTATCCAGGAATCATAAATTCAATTAATTATTTATATTCATTAGCTAATAAGTTCTGTGAAATTACTGATCTTTGTTCGTAATTACATCTGTAAAGATTTGATTGAATAACAGTTTTGATTGATGAGTTTATTGGTTTGGCCAATATAAATGATTAAAGCAATATGTAATGCATCAATTTCATTTTGGATGACTAGGTACTTATTGTATGTTTATAATTATCGGTTATCTTTATTTCAATTAGGGGAACCAGAAAATAATTTCGTTGGACATAACAGTGTAAACCCTGTTGTTAAACGGAAAGTGAATTTTAGTTTCATTTACATAGATGAAGTTTTAGAATATTTTGATATTTCCAGCTAAGAGAGAGAATAATTAAACTTTTGTTTTTTAATTATTTAAAGAAAAAATATTTTTTCATTCCAGGTAAATGACATTTTTTTATCTACGGTTCAAATTGAAGCTTGTGGTATACATAAAATTAAACAGAAAAAAAGAAATATGAGATCTATAATAAAAAATTTCGCATTCTGCCTAATCATTAATTTATGGATTCTTCAAATATGTTTTACGTGATTTAATAATATATTTTATTCTTTCCTAATTGAATACCTGTTTATATTTTCTAAAACACTATTTCAAGTAATGTTTTGATTTTAAGATATTCACCAATCGTATATATTTATCTACTACGTTTTTTTTATTCCTTATACAACACAGCCCTCCAGAAAACAAATTTTTAAAAGAGAAGCTAGTAAAGTTATATTTTAAAAAATATTTGTTCTATATGATTATTCAACTACATTTTATACATTCGTAAAACACATCATTCCATCTTCTTGAGGAAAAAATCAAGTAGTTGTTATTAAGACGCAAAATTGTATGTTAAATGCTTAGATAATTCTAGAAATAATTAATAAATAACATGTTTATTAAGAATACCTTTATTTTTAATACATAATTTACATAAAGTTTATTGTTATATAATATCGTACATTTTTGTACATAGCTCTACCAACATCGCCTTTATATAGAATTACATTACTAATAGTATACATAATATCTCTTTCATATGATACTATCTAACACAATATTCTCAATAGTGAAATAATATTTTACAAGCAACTTCATACATATGGGGGATGAGTCATTGTAACTCCAATTTTATAAATTCAGTACAAGTTGTATAT
Source organism: Cynegetis impunctata (assembly GCA_030704885.1). Lineage (NCBI taxonomy): Eukaryota > Metazoa > Arthropoda > Insecta > Coleoptera > Coccinellidae > Cynegetis > Cynegetis impunctata. The sequence continues at coordinate 151 of JARQZK010005465.1, read as the reverse complement.
CCATTACGAGCATTTTCACTAAGGAGAAATCGGCAAAATAATCAATTGGCAATACCTGGTAAAAATCACACGATTTTGTAAAGACCAGTCCCACCCACGTTGAATAACTCAGCGACGGTTTCTATGAATTCATAAAGGAATACGAATTTTG
>JARQZK010005464.1:0-18002 GCA_030704885.1 Cynegetis impunctata | reverse complement strand
TTCTACTTTTATCTTTATATGTAAGGGTAAGTTTTTGTGAGGTTGTTAATTTTAATGAGATGTAAAATGCTTCATTTACTCCCATGGCCATTGTTCTAATAATATCTTTGAAGTGTGTATTGATTTCCATATATGTATATAATATATATATATATATATATAATATATATATATAAATATATATATATATATATATATATATATATATATATATATATATATAAGTAAGAATTATTCGTGTTAAACGGAAAACACGCCCGTGTTTATAAAATTAAATGAACTAGGACATTTCTTTGAAACTAATCAAACAAACCTCCTAGCGGAGCTGGTTATAAGAGTTCACGAAGCATCGAAATATCCACATCTACCCTAGACGGTAATTGTTAGAAATGTTAATTTGTTTCACAATCGATGGAAATTGATAGACAGACTGTTTCGTCCTTATTGGGGCTCATCAGTATCATCCATCCACCGACAGTGATAACCTAACTAACATTTCAAACGGTCATAAATATTTCTTCTAGTAACGCCATGGCATATAAATATGACACAGCGCCACCAGTCGGAAACAATTGAACCACATCTTTCAGACAGACGAAAACATTTCGGCAACGAGAACTCGTACGTCCGGAACACCCGAAGGTGGCTACTATATCTGCCAGGGTGAAGTTGACACATCAATTCGATGTGATTCAACATTCACACACCGCAAGCAGCAATCGCTCCGAATTTTATCGCAATGGCAAATGAATATAAGTAAGAATTATTCGTGTTAAACGGAAAACACGCCCGTGGTTATAAAATTAAGTGAACTAGGACATTTATTTGAAACTATTCAAATAAATGTCCTAGTTCACTTAATCACATATTCACATATTCACTAGTTCATATAAATATAGGTATATTTCAAAAGTAATAACTTATTTTTCAGAGTTCATCTTTGATAAACAGTGTATACGAGATACCGTTCTATAAATTGACTCGAAATTTGTGGAAAGATTATCAGCTGTTTCTTGGAAGAGTGGCTGAACCTCTTAGCATTGGAACTAAATCTATTGTGCTACTAAATAATGAGTTTCTTATAACGGTAAGTTTGCCATCATATATTTCAGTGTTTTTATTCTTGTTTATTTTCAGGTAATAAAGGGTTGCTACTCATATATAATGTACTTACATCAAATGTCAAGAAAAAATTAATTTGGAAATTAAACATCGATTCTTCAGACAAATATTCTTCTAGGTTCATCACTTTCTTGCCTTCACATCATAGCCTATAGATAAATATCAATATAAACAATATCAATATCTTCTACCGCTATATTGATTAATTATTTTTTCTCTTTATTTCTTTTTTAATGTTTTCTATTAAAATTTTCTGTATATTTTATACATATTTATATATATATATATATATATATATATATATATATATATATATATATATATAATATATATATAGAATTCTTCGTATTAACGATACACGTTCGTGGCAATAAAATGAAGTGAACTAGGACATTTATTTGAAACTACCTGTAAAAGGTATAAAATTGGAGCGCTTGTTACTTGCGGCGTGTGAATGTTGAATTACATCGAATGGATGTATCAACTTTACTCTTGCTTAGCGATTATAGTAACCACCTTCGGGTGTCAGGACGTACGAGTTCTCGTTGCCGAAATGTTTTCTTCTATCTGTAGGATGTGGTTCATTTGTTTCCGACTGGTGGCGCTATGTCATATTTATATGCCATATAGTCACTGGAAGGAAAATATAACGTCGTTAGAAATATTTGGTTGGTTATCACTTTCGATGGATAGATGATACTGATGAGCCCCAAATAAGGGCGAAACAGACTGTCTATCATTTCCATTGATTGTGATAAACAACTTAATGTTTCTAACATACACCATCCTAAGGTATATGGAGGCACTTCGATGTTTCGTGAACCAGCTCCGCTAGGAGGTTTGTTTGATTAGTTTCAAATAAATGTCCTAGTTCACTTCATATATATATATATATATATATATATATATATATATATATATATATATTATATATATATATTAGATATATATATATATATATATATATATATATATATATATTAGATATATATATATTATATATATATATATATATAATATATATATATATATATATATATATATATATTATATATATAATATATATTATATATATATATAATTATATATTATATATATATATATATATATATATATATATATATATATATTCCTGGTACATATTGCATATTGGCATCTCTGGCGGCTCCCATCGAGTCAACATCCATTCGAGACCAGACCACCGAGGAAGCAGCATCGCCCTGGGAAAGCGGTGAATTCGACGGCAAGCGACTGAAACTGAAGGCGACAAGGAGTGAAGAAGGACCTAGATGGGCTGAGAGATTGTCCATCAGACACGTTCTTCATCGATTCGCTAGTAAGGAGCAGCGCCCAACAGAGGACGGCACGGTGGGATGGAAGCGGATCGTCAGGTTCGAAGACGAATGATGCTCGTTGCAGACGACGAGAGTGAAGATGGATATTGGATCTCGATGTCGGAGTAATGGCCATTGCAGACGACGAGTGTGAAAATGGATTTTGGAGCTCGAGGTCGGAGTGATGAGCATTGTTCAAGTTCGAACCAACCTTGGATGAAGCGAACATACTTCCAGTCGACAGAGAATGCCACGGGCAGTCGTCAGGTATGTTCACTTGATTTCAAAATTAATGCGACGCGACGCAGAGAGATATACACTTGGGTCTTCAAATATAGACACAAGGAAGGGAACAGGTTCTGGTGCTGACCGCAGCACGAGAGTCCTAATCTAAGTGTGAGACTGGAGGTTTAGTAGGCTTATGCCCGGAAACCGAAACAACAGAGGTGTTTTTAGTGGGTAGGCAATGTTGATATATATTTATATATATCAACTATTGAATCCCACACAGGCCGGGTTCGCAACCGGTATCGCTTTTGAAGTTTTCACCTCGATTAAAAAAAAAAAAAAAAAAAAAAATCGAGTCAAATAAGCTGAAATTCAGTACCTGGTGTTGTTTTCACTGCAGTACGAAAGTATCAAAATTTGGGTCAAATTTCTGCAACCGCCGCCATTTTAACATAGATATTTTTTATTTTTATTTAAATATCCTTCCCGGTATATATTGACATCTCCAGTCACCAGTGGTTCGCATCACACCTAATGAGCTGAAATTTGGTTACTGCAGTGGTTTCCGAGGAAGTTTTTTTTTGTTCACATTTCTTTTTAATATTGAATGTAGTTTTGCTAGAGAATCTACTTAAATTAAGCTGAATGTGAACAGTCACTGCCTTCAAGGCTTCCTAGGAAGTATTCAGGACAGCACAGCAGTCTGCGCCAGTAGCGGCGGGAGTATCTCTAAATCTTTCTTTATTAAAATATACAAATATAATAACAATAATAGTAATAATGTCATTCCGAATCTGCAACAATGCTGGTGGTGGAACATTACGTGACAGACCGGCATTAAATACATCTATATCAATTTTAACAATTAAATAATCAGGTACAATACATATTTGGGTAGCGAGAAGTAAAATAATAACAAACTTAATTCAACAATTACAATATACATTCTTAAATAGCTACGTAATATCACATTAGGAGCACTTCTTGGCAACAAGTTTTTTTTTTTATATATATATTCATAATAGAGCATTTATTTGACTTATGTGCTGTATCAATTCACTTTTAAATGAAGAATAGTTATCTTTATCCTTCACAGGATTTTTGGCAATTGGTTGTAAGTTTCTAGGCATCTGTAAATGAGATCATTGAGAAGCTTCTAAATTCGTTCTTCATTTGATTAATAGGTAAAAATTTCTGTGGTTTCTAGTCTTATATGTGTGGGTTTCGCTAACCAAGTTAATTCTAGTATTACATTTTTGTTGATTTCTTCTGGATTTTGTAAGTGTATTTGCATTGTTCTTATTTGCAATATTTGTTCAAGTGTATTATTCTGTATCCTTATATATTATTTCTGTATGTGTTCTGTAGTTATATCCAAATAAAAGACTTCACTACTTTATTTTGAGTTGTATTTTCTAAATTGTGTTGATCGACATATACCCCCAATGTTGTTATAAGATAGCGAAAAACTGACAGAAAGTATGCATTGTAAAATCATGAGTCTATTTTGTGCATTTAGATTAACTGTTACATCTATACAGGGCACCAATCATAGGACTACCTTTTTTGGAAATATGATTTAAGTGTTCATGCCAATTCAATTTATCATCTATGACCAGCCCCAGATATTTGGTGTATTCGACTCTTTGAATCGCTTCAGGCCAATTTTTATGGACAAAATCCTGAGTTTCCATATTTTTGTTTTTAAGCAACATGAAAACAGTTTTATTAACATTTATTTTAAGTTTATTACTGAGGAGCCACTCAGCATAAAGTTTCAAATCATCATTCACCAAATGCTCCAATTCATTAAGGTTATTTCCTTCATAGACAAGGACGGTGTCGTCTGCAAATATATAGTAACGTGCCCTTAATTTGGCTTTTTTAAGATTTAGTGTATGTAAGGAAGGAATACAACATAGGTCCCAAGACTGACCCTTGTGGGACTCATCTGGTAACTTTCATTAGTACACTATTGACTTTGTCTAGTGTTAGCATATTGTTGTCGGTCTTTTAAATATGTCTCTAGAAGATCCGAGCATTTACCTTCTTATTCCCATTAAGTTGAGCTTATTCATTAATATTTCGTGGTGAAACCACATATCAAATGCTTTCTGCAAATCAACAAATATCGTTATGACATATCTTCTATTGTCTAGATTAGTTTATAACGTGATTCAAAAAGTCCATTGTGTCGCTTTGCGTATTTGATTGCTTTTGGAAGCCGTACTGAAATCTATCCAGCTCGACATATCTACTCAAAAAGCAACTGACCCTTTTTTTGATGATAATTTCTAGGAGTTTCGACAATGCACATACTACCGTTATGGGGCGATAGTTTTCTACTTTATTTTTTGGACCTGTCTTAAGAATAGGCGTGATTTTACCAATTTTTAGCACGCTGGGGAAGATACCAGTTGTGAACATTTCGTTGACTAGTTTGACCAATACTGGTACAATAAGTTCCTGAATCAAAAGTAAGTTTCTAACAGTTACATTATCTTGACCAGGAGCAGCATTAACATTCATTTCATTTAGAGCTTCCTTTACTTCAGTACAGTTTGATTCATGTAGATATATCGAATTTCTAATAGTAATTTCCTCAAAGATATGTGTCGGTGGTGTATTTGCTTGATGAACGTCAATACCGTCCACTATTGTTTGACCCACATTTGAAAAATGTGCATTGAAAGCATTTACGATATCTGTCTTTTCTGTTATGAGTTTATTCTCTCTCTCAATTGCCTCTATTTCTGAATGTTTTTTCCTCCCTTTAACTAGGGAATTTATGAAGCGCCATTGCTTTTTGGGATTATTACCTGCTTGGTTCCACCTATTACTGAAAAAATCCGCTTTAAGTTTTCTTTTTTCATTATTAACTTGATTCCTTATGTTTTTAAAGTCCCTCATAACATCTGTATGTAAATGAGGTATATCGGGTATCTTGAATATTTCAGTAATACCAGTATCACCTACTCTATACTTAAACGTCAATTGCAAGCTGAAATCACCTCTCTGTTGTAGTTTTTAAGGTATTAGAATCGAGAGCAGCTAACTTTGTGATTCATTGACGGACTGAACAACGAAACAAATCAGAAAGGGGGCTAGAAATTCAAATTTGTGTCAATCACCTAAAGATTTGAAACTATATTTAGATGCAATGTCAAATCACAATATCAACGTCAACCTTAACTTACATTTTCTTGAGGAAAAATTAACGTTTTCATATTATTTCCGGAATAGTGTATAGCTAAATACTACAGCTCACAGTGATACAAAATCAGTTAGGTTTTTACCAATTGAAAATTATAAAGAACACCCATTGATTGCTTTTATTATACATTTTTAGAATGCAAATTGTTTCTATTTCTTAGTATATTCATAGTGCATTGAATTTTGTAAATAATCGATTCAGATTACATAATACAACACAGAATAAAAAATAAAACTGGGGTATTTCTAAAATTGCACGACTTCATACAGAAACATTTTGATGAATTTGATGTTTAATCATCAGTCTTTTACGATTGGACACATTGTATGTACGGTTCCCACGTTATCTACAGAAGGCAAATTAAATATATCTTAATCACTACACTTAAGGCATCTTAATCAGATCATGATAAATAAAGCATCGACCATGGTCAATTTAAAATACTACTTAAACTGAATAAGGAAAATTGTTCAAGAATTTAAAAAATATCAATCAACTTTCCAAGGAGCTGGTTATATTATGTATTCCGCGAATCCTACATTCACAATCCTACGGTGAATTATAGAAAACGTCATGTCACCACAACTCAAAATCTGCATACAGCTGTTTCGGTCTTATTAGATCTCATCAGTGCAGCTTATTTGACCCGGAGTGAATTATCAAATTTCTAGTTGTTCCCTATCTGGATAACAACCCAGGGCGCACTTCACCAAGGATATTGGAAACCAACAATTCACAGCTTAGCCTTAGATCGATAATACCTACACACTACCTGAAATGAAATATCTACTCTACAACTGTGGCGTATGTGATTCCAAAGTACGCTAACATAGCGTTTTTGAAAACTTTAAATAAATTATTTTCTTTCCTTTTTATTCGGTTTGTCATTTAAGCGTGATTTTTCAAAATATAAGTCAATATGTTAGAATCGCAACTCAACGATATGCATTCCACGCAAAAAATACGACCTTAGTAATGGAGTTCTAGTGCTCACCTGTTTTTTTATTCACATTTCTTCTTAATATTGAATACAGTTTTGCAAATTCAAAACATAGAACGTTGTCATGGTATATCGGGAAGCGTAAATACATTGCTTACTACGGTACAGCCTTATCCTGTGCCAGAAAGAAAAGGAAACGCACGTGTTTCATTCCTCCCGGTATGTGTCAGGGAGGCGGGCAGCTTGAGTTTGGGATTAACTCCTTCAGCCAGATCAGAGGATACACTTGTATGTACAAGTGCATTACGGATAGGTGAGACGGGATATTTATGGAACATAGGAAATGTGGGTAGGGTTCAGAGGATTAATACTGGCCCAGCATTCGCCTTATAAGTTTGCAAGCAGTGACTTACATTACCATGAGGAAACCTCTGAGAAAAACTCATGGCAGAGCAGTCGGCCCCGGGGTTTGAACCCGAGACCTCCCAAATACTAGCCAGCGTACCTAACATACTCGACTTACTAGCTTGATCCTGTGTCAGAGTAAATAATGTTATATTAATTTGCCATTTTTAATATTTCATTTCTTACTGCTATACAGCGAAGCGCTCAGCTGTAACGCAGTAGAACATTCTTTACTGCATTTGAGCTGACACATGCAAGTGTTAGGCCTTTATTAGTTATTATATATTGGCGTGTAGCTGTCACTTGTTATCATTCGGTTAGTAGGACAAGATCTATCTCAAGGTTTTTCAGAATAATGTCGGAATTACGTATTTTAAATCAAATAAAATCAGTGTGCAACCAAGAAGATTCAATTACTGAATATGCCTTTAAAGGTAGCAATAAATATTTAGCTACGTGGCTATGTGACGATTCGATAAAAAATTTAAGCTCTGCTAGCTGAGTGGAGTATAAGATACACATATCGATCATCTAAAAAATACATATATCGTAAAGCGTTTAAATGACAGCACAGTAGTTTTGAATAAAAAACGCGTACGTGATAAAGGATGTTAGTTTTAGTTTTATGTCTTTATCACGACCATAAATAATACGGATACTATACAGGGTGTAAAAAGTATAAGTGCAATAATTCTATTGGGCTATAGAGGAGATACAAGAAAAAATTCATATAACATGTGGGTCGAAACTTTTTTGTTTTCAAGATACATGGTGTCAAAGAGCACCTTTTTTTTTATTTTTTGTTAAAACTTGTTCAAAAACACACAAGCGATACATGAAATTTTTCATAATCATACCTCATAATAAGGCAAGTAATTAAGTAACTCTTTGTTGGACTTACGTCAGGAGTAAAAAGGGTTCAAGCAAGCACAGCTTCGAAGCATGAGTCTATTTCCCAAAGAAAAAGACAAAGGTGTTTGCAAGCAAATATAAATTTGAATAAACGGAACGGAACGCCAAATCGCACTAACAATAAAATAAAATTGAATAGAAAATAAAACGAAGTTGTAGTTTTGTCTTTTTTAAAAGCTTTTGCGCTATTTCTTGTTTGTTATTTAGTGTGGTCTATGTAAAGCAAATTCTGGAAAATAGTAATCAAATTAGGAATTTTGTTCTTGTTTAATGAATACATAAAAAAAATGTTCAAAATCAGATTATTATCTCTTCAAATTTACTTCGTGACGTCTTCCTAATTTAAATATAAACAAGGTTATCCTAATGTCTTTTTTATATTTGATACTATGTACTAACAGCCTTAGTAATATACAAGTACTCACTTACTTCCTAATTAAAATTTAAAAAAGTTATCTTAGTAACGTAAGAGTATTTTCTTAGGGCGTTCTTTCATTTGCAATGCTTACTATGGGCCAAAGGCGACCTTTGCTGTAGTGTAGTAAAGAATGTCATCATTTAAACAGACGGAGCTTCTCAGCGTTCACGGTGTGAAACAAACGGTGCTTCTCAGCGCCAACAAAACTTCCGATATCGGATTGAACCCCGGAATCTTTCTCTGATTAATTCCACCATCCGAAAAAACATACGATATAACATATATATATATATATATATATATATATATATATATATATATATATATATATATATATATATATATATATATATAATATATAAATATATATATATATATATATATATATATATATCAGGGGCGGCTAGTCAAAGGAGGCTACGGAGGCTAAGCCTCCTCCTCAATAATATTCCGTGTATCACTAATATATTATATTGAATAGTCAGCATTCAGCATATTCATAATAATCAAAATCATATTATTTTATGCACCTACCTTCCTTTCAACCTACATTATATAATATAATTTATTAATTAAGCTGGAAGGTATTTACATTTACTGCATTTCATTCATTTCAAGATTTGTGGCAACGCTGCGGAGGCTTAGAAAGGTATATTCTCAACGTTCATTATGCCTGCCACAGAAAAGCAAACGACATTGCAAATACTCCGAATGAATACTTCATTGCAATAGAAAAGCAAAACACATGTAAATGGCATCACCGATCGAGGTTCAGTCTCATACAATGTCGACCAATCAAGTGAATTCGTTGGAAAGCATTAATTGAATCGTAGTGTGATCGTAGATTATAATGGCCGAAAACAGCAGCGTGTTTACTTATATTGCTCGCGTATTGTTTTAAAATGAGTTTGTTTACTGAAGTTAATTTCAAAAAATTCAATGGTGACTTAGTGGAATATTTGTTATCCCATAACTTTAGTGCACTAAGTTATGAGGATAAAGTTTTGATAAAAACATTGCGACCTACCCCTGAACAATTTGGTGCAGCGTAACAGACAACAAAACCGCGGTTTTAATACAAGGAAGTATGAGAGACAAAATTATTTTGTTGGCAGTGTTTACTTTTTATTAGTGAAAATGTCTCTGTTTGGGGCCGCTTAGGATTTGAGGATTCAATTCTATACCTAGTTGAAAGTGAGGAATTTTTCACCGATAAAGTAACTTTAAATACAGCACGCGGATTAATATCTTACTTACAAGATAAGGAATTTATATATTTTTTAAACATCTTTAAATTAATTTTTGAACAAACAGAAATAATTTTTCAAATCTTACAGCACAAGTTTTCAGATGTAATTTACTCACGAAATCGGCTCAAGTTTCTTTTGGAAAAAATTTCAGAATTTCGTGCAGAAGTTAGGGGTCAAATAGAAATAAGGTTCTCTTATTTGAAAGAACTGCATTTCTTCGACTTACTCAATAAAAATTTGTTAACCGGATTTTCGGCTAATTTTCCAGATAACCTTTTGGAAAATTTATGTCAAAAATACACTTTTATTGATAAGGTGGCCATAAAAAGTGTGTGTTGTTTATAATGAAAATGAAATTTTGGGGCAAAATGAAAATCATGTGAGGACTATTAAATACCTTTTTGATAATGATTTGAATCAAGATTTACCCCAAGTTTATAAACTCTTATGTCTAATTGTTTCTATCCCGGTGACATCGGCTTCCGTCGAGCGCTCGTTTTCCACTCTTAAGAGAATTAAAACTTATTTACGAAATTCAATGAGCCAGGATCGTTTGAAAAATATTAGTTTGTTGTCTATTGAAAAGGAATTGGTAAAACTTTTGGCGAAAGACAAAAAATTTTATGAGGATATTATAGATCATTTTGCTAACGTTAAAGATCGCAGAACCCCGCTAATCTTAAAAAATATATAATAACTTTTTATTTGCTCTCACCAGCTGTTAACAAATTCGTTAAGTAGGTAGGTAGGTACCTATTTTGTGAAAGAAAAAATTTGATGAATAGATGAATTGACTAATTGGCTGAAAAGAGTTTTTGTGAATATTCTAAATAGGAGTTGTAGGTCTCAAGGTAGACACTTTAATAGCTTAGGGTGCTTGTTTTACTTCGATTTTCTTTAAATTATAAGGCGGTTGACCTTGAAATCCTAAAAATTTTCGCCTATGGTGTATTTTTTAACACCTCTTGTAGCCTCCTCAAACCAAAACCTCACGAGCCGCCACTGATATATATAACTGTGGACCCGCTGACCAGGTTCATTAACTCTTAATTAAAGATGATCTAGACCGTTTTAATGGCAAAATAGGTTGCTATAACCATATGTGTGCATATATGAGTGTCTTTAAGACATTCGAATAGTTTTATATTAAAACTAAGTTTGTTGACATAGAAAAGTGAATAAAAATAAAACATTACCACAGTAGGTACAATTTAGTCAATTACGTTTTCTCATTTATTCGGAAGGATTTTCATCTTTGTCTTTATTTTCATTTTCTTTTTCCTCAATATCTCTTCAATCGGACCCCTTCAGGGAAAAGGTCAGAGGATCCTCCTGTTCTTCTTCATCTTCGGAATCCACTTGAGGGACCCCACTCAGGTCAAAATAAGGACAATATACGGAGGAAAGACATACTATTGAATTCTGTTAGATTTTCGGCGAACTACGTGTATAAGTTGGCATTCGGGGCGTCAATACGTAGACAGCGCTCAAGTCTGTGCGAATAGGTTTTAACTATTGAAGGAAAATAGATAAAAGAGTGAAGTAATATATATATATATATATATATATATATATATATATATATATATATATATATATATATATATATATATATATATATATATATATATATATATATATATATATATAATATATATATAATATATATATATATATATATATTATTGAAGGGAATTTAATGTTCTACAACCTTCTGGTCAGCATTTTTTGGGTGTATAGTTGAAGAGTTATCCGGTCAAAAAGAGCAAAAAATGTGTGTCAAAAATGTTTTTTTGCAAAATTACAGACTTTCAAGAGCAGATATCGCGAAAACTATAAAAGATATCAAAAAATTTGTCGAAGTGAAACTTGTAGCAAATTCAATCAGCTTTCATTTTGTATACAATGGTCATTTCGCTAGGACGCTTAGTTTCTGAGATTTAAGCGAAAAAACGAAAAATATGACCTTGTAACCCCCCTCTCTCCCCCGGCTCAAAGGCTACGAGCGGGGACTTTTGATATGTTCACCACCTAACTAGTCCAAACAAAGTTGCGAAGTCAAAAATTGTGTTCCAAACATTTCCCTACTTTTTTGTTGCCTGGACTATAGGTATATATTGATTTGAGGAAATAGTCATCATAACCTGGCAATTTTTCATCAAGTCTCTTATTACATTTTAATGCAAACGCGAAAAATTAAATTAAAATTTTTTTTTTGATTCCACAGATACAAATTTGTTGATTACCTACTTTATCAAAATCAATTTAGCGAGCTCTTTTATTTTCATTGGACAGCAGCGTTAAGTTGCTGAGGCTATCTTGTCAATTGAACTTATCAAGTAGTTTTGGATTAACTTCAATTTAGGGAAAGTTCTTTCAGCTTTTGAAATAGCGACAGGGGCAGTTAGAAACATGAGAAGTGCTGTGCTTTTTGAATGATTAAAAAATTAGCAAACTCTTTGACATCTTTCATGAAACGGATCTCTTTCGAAAATGTTGACCTAACAGGAAAAACTGAGGAAAAAGAAGGTGACATGTCATTTGAAAAAGTTTTGGAAAATTCAGCTTTTTCTTCCAATCCACTTTTCGGTGCATTTGCGAGATATTGTGGTTGCACGATTTGATGAGTATCTAAGAGATTTTTCATTCTAGCAAACTTATAATATCTGTCATTAGGTAGAAGATATTCGCTTGGAAGCGTTGCTGATGACTATCAAATCTCTAAGCTTGGGAAAATTCATCGAAATGAGATTCTTGTCTGAAAACTTTTTCTTGATTTACCACTTATCACAAATTTCTGACACATTTGCCAGTAACGAATCAAGATCTGAATACTCTGCAACCGATTTCGAGCGTCCTCTGAATCGAAAATTTCAACTCATAATTCCATTTTCTCATATATATTGATAAATTATCTAATATTGCAATTTTAGAAACATCATTCCTGGGAACGACCATATGCCCATAGCGAGGAACTTCCTAATGCTATAATATAAACATGTCTACATGAAAATCTTTTAATCATTTGGCACGACCAATTGGAAACTTTATATTCGTGTTCATTATCGATTGAAAATCGGAGACAGAAAAAAGCATAAATAAATTCAAACATCAAATCCTTATTCAAGCACAGCAACATATGAAATTAATTGAAAACTAATTAACGAAACACTAAGTACTCAACGATATATTTAAATTAATTTCATGTTACATCAATAAAAAATTAGATATCCTATAATTAACGGAATATGTAAAAATAAATATTTTAACTGGAGGTATTCAAATTCATGTTAATTCAGTTTTACAGGTCTTCTGGATAAAAAGTTCATCGTTTTAAAATATTAACTTTCACATTTTCTACACTTGTTTGACATACAGGATGACGTTGAAAAAATAATGGGGCATTACTAAATAATTAATGAGATTTTCTAAAGTATTTTTAGTGTTAGTTATGTGTATACAAAAAAAATGAATATTTAATGAGTTTTTCATCTAGAAATTCTTCACTTTTGTAAAGAAATTACACGTAGTGGTTTCTTTGAAGATTAACATTCAAGGTTATGATGAGACCGAAGGAATTGAAAGAATAAAGATATTTCGAACGGCTATCAAGTTTCTGAAAAGAGGCCTCGGTAGACCACCGGTAAGGTGAACGGCCTTATACCCTTTGTAAACCGAGGATTGTGGGTGCGAGTCCCACCGCGCTCTTGGGTGTTGTGTATGTCCGAAATTTAGTGGTTATATATGATTAAAAATTGTTGGGTAATGTACATAGTTTACAAGCCCATTGGCCGTTCGGAACCGGCGTTAAACTGTAGTTCCCTCGAGTTAAAAAAAAAAAAGTTTCTGAAATTTAAAATCAACATGTGGTTTCTTTGTAGATTAACATTCAAGGTAATGATGAGTCCGAAGTCAAAGTGGAAACCTGCTAAAAATAAAGTATATTATCATTAACGGAATATATGATAATAAATATTTCAACTGGAGTCAAGTTCAATTCATAATAATTCCTCCCGTTTTACAGGTCTTTTGGATAAAACATTCATCGTTTTTTCAGTATTAATTTTCATATTTTTTACAATTGTTTGAAATAAAGGATAACGATGAAAAAATAATGTGGCGTTACTTGAGAATTCATGAGACTTTTTAAATGTAATTTTAATGGCAGTAGTGTGAATACAAAGAAAGGGAATATTTAATGAGTTTATTTATGTAGAAATTTTTAACTTCTGTAGAGAAACTACACGTAGTGGTTTCTTTGAAGATTAACAGTCAAGGTAATGATGAGTCTGAAGCTCGAAAAAAATGTGAAAATAAAAGTATTTCGAACGGCTATCAAGTTTCTGAAATCTAAAATCAACTTTGCATTTCCACCAGATGAAGTAAATATGACGACAACACTATTTCTGAAGTTTCTTGCACCTGTTTTATTAACCGGATCTCTACCTATTATTGGAACTGTCGGCTTTTTCTTTACGGCATTTAAAAGTGAGTATTTATTAAATTAAATTTGCCTGCAGATAATGTGGCAAGAAGACATAAACTGCCAACACTTGCTGTTGTTGAGTATAAGACCAAAGGAGACAAGAACTGAATATGTGCCTGCCTAAAACTAAAAAATCAACTGGTGAAGAACCTGTATAAACTTATACAGGGAACGAGAATTTATGGATTTAATAGCTTAGTATAAGACTGGGAGCCACAAAAAGCTCAAGAACTTAAGTGCATCTGGATAACATGACATACCCCAGACAAAAAAAGAGAGCTAGCTACGCGTATGTTTTCCAACACAAAAATGGGGAACAATACAAACATGGTAATTTTTTCCAACCCACCAAGAATAAGCTCTTGAGAGATTATTTGATAATTTTCAAGTGACTTAATTTGTTCGAATTTATTTTGAATATTGGCTTATGCTAACAAGTATATTGTACATACTCTTATTGAACTTCATAAATATTACCAATTATCTTCCTACAAAAGCACGATGTATATAATGATGATGAATTATGTCGGTAATGAAATTTTTTCAACTTCTCATCCATTCCCAGCCCATCTTTTCTGTCGTGTCAAAATTGTTTTGTATATTATATATATATATATATATATATATATATATATATATATATATATATATATATATATATATATATATATATATATATATATATATATATATATATTTATATATATATATATATATATATATATATATATATATATATATCTATATATATATATATATATATATATATAGGTATATATATATATATATATCAAATCATGAAAAACATACTAGTCGACCATGGTCAATTTCATACATTACATAAAGTGAACAAGGAAAATTCTTCAATAATTTTAAAAAATTATCAAACAACTTTCCAAGTAAGCTGGTTATACGTATTCAGCAACGCAAATACGTACGTGTTTGAGCGACGAATTTCTGCATTTTCAGTCTAAGCGGTGAATTGTTGTTTCCCAATATCTTTGGTGGGATGGCGCTCTGGATTGTTATTTATCCATTGTTACTGACCACGATTTGTATTGGGGAACAATTAGAAATTTGTTAATTCACTCCGAGTCAAATAAGCTGCACTGATGAGATCTAATAAGATCGAAACAGCTGTATGCAGATTTTGGGTCGGGGTGACTTGGCAATTTCTATAATTCACCGTTCGATTGTGAATGCAGATTTTGCGTTGCTGAATACGTATAACCAGCTTACTTGGAAAGTTGTTTGATAATTTTTAAAAATTATTGAAGAATTTTCCTTGTTCACTTTATGTAATATATATATATATATATATATATTATATATATATATATTATATATATATATATATATATATATATATATATAATATATATATATATATATATATATATATAATATATATATTATATATATATATATATATATATATATATATATATATATATATATATATATATATATATATATATATATATATATATATGTATATTACGACCATATGCATAATGCGCTTAAAGTAAATGTGGAATTTCAAATTTAAAATCATTTTATTTTTCAGATGAAATAACTTCAGAACTTCTGCTATCTTTCACCATATTATATCAATACTTTATTTTTTATTTGCTGTTGTACGCTATATACCGTCATGGCAACCATACGATATTTTTTCTTCAAGAATTGAGTAAATATAAATATGGAAAACCAAGGAAATGTGTTGAAATGTGCAAAATATTTGATAGATTGGCAACTTTCATATATTACTCTGCTAAACTTATAACGCTCATACACTTCATCAATTGCCTGACGAATAACTCTTTTTGTGATGGAAGAAATAGTCGCGGAGATCTCAGATATATTTGTGGCTCTTCAATTCCATTATGGTATCCCATCGAAATTCAATCCCGAATAATACGAGCATTTCTGATTGTGGGTACACACTCAATGGCTTTTTTTCACTATCCTGTAATTTCTCTTCATGCGTTAATATTGTTGGGATCCATTGAATTGATAGTGATGAAGGTACAGCACCTGAAGATATTACTATCCACAGTAACTGAAGATCAAAACGAAGATCAGATGAAGAAAAAATTGTATAAATGCATCAAATATCATTCTGAAATAGTTGGGTGAGTAGAATGTGAAGGACATGGTGAGAAGTTATCTATGATATTTTGGAAACGATTAATTGAACGAATATTTCTAATACAAAAAATCTGGGATAATTGAATTAACAACATCTTTCATGTGAGATCTTTCGTTTCGGTGAATCAATGGGCATCAAAGCGATCTTTGGTAAATATGGAGTTATGTCCAAAAACAGCGATTTCGATAAAATTTCTGTTCATTTCTTATTCTAAGCTGGAAAAGTCGAATATGAACTCAGATTTTGTCGCTTTCTCATCCTTTTTTATCAAAAAATTAAACTAACCTGTCCTTTTCTAACCTCACTAACCTAACATTCGAGTGCAAGAGAGTATCAATTTCGAAATACGTACATTTTATGTTGAAAAACATGGTTTTTTTCAATTTAAATTTCACCTAACCCATAATTCGATACTTTCTTGAACTCGGAGGTTAGGTCAGTGAGGTTAGAATAAGACAGGTGAGCTTAATTTTTGGAAGAAAAGGGTGAGAAAGTGACAGAATCTGAGTTCATATTTGGCTTTTACAGCATTAAATAAGCAAGAAACAGACATTTTATAAAATCGGTGTTTTTTAACATAACTCCATAATTACCCAATTTTTTACTTTTTAGATCTGAAGTAGAGTATCGAGTGAGTTTTTTATAAATTGATCTGACCTGTTCAACAATAATATCTATTTGAAAATTTATGAAATAATACAAAATAAGTATGCGTACGGAGGCCTTGGTAGCCCAGCGGTAGGGTGTATCGCTTGTAAACCGAGGATTGTGGATAAGAGTCCCACCTTGCTCTTGGGTGTTGTGTATGTCCAATAAAATTTAGAGGTTCTAAATATGATTTACTGTTCGGTTATGACTCAGTTTCAAGCCCATTGGCCGTTCGAAACTGGCGTAAAACTGTAGGTCCCTTGAGATAAAAAAGTATGCGTACAGTTCGATGTCAATTCACAGTATTGTTTTCCATTTAGAATGGAAAACACAGATATAAGTAACACGCAACCAATTTCATTGATATTATTCCGTCCGATGTTGATGAAAATATCCTTCAATTTGTAAGTAGTTGTTCGGATACTTGTTGGCAACACAATTAGCAAAATGTTGCCAGCCAACTGCCAACAAAAGGTTACTTTATCTGCAGGGCCGGAGTAAGGGGTGTGCGAAGTATGCAGCCGCACACTCAAGCCTTCTAGAGGGGCATTAAATTGACCAATTTTTGTGAAAAAAAAATAATAAATTTGGAAAATTTTTAGAAACTGATTTAAATATTGGGCAGAAATATTCAAACTATACTCGCCGGCATATCATTGGAAGTTTGGACACTAAACAGCTGTACACTCCCCTCTACACCCCTCGCCCAGTGTCGTTGCCAGTTTGTAGATTGAAAAATTAATTCACACAACTAAAAATCCCAAGCTTCCAATGATTTGCCGCCAACTATAGGAGGAATTGTGTCTTAAAACTATTACAGTTAAAATTCAATGTAAAACCGAAGATCTACCCGGCTACCCAAATGAGTTCTGAAATACAGTAAGTCTGATGCC